>CBVK0100069312.1:0-14948 GCA_900067695.1 Picea abies
CAGGACTCAGGTGTCTGCAACCTTAGCTAGGACATAGATCTATGATTATCTTTCTTACCACGTACTTAGCATCAGTTATTCCTTAGCATACATTCATTAATATACTTCGCAGAAGGCACAGAGAATCACAGTGAATACTATACTAAGAAGGATTCAGTACTTATCCACAGAAATATATGTTAGATTCAATAGATCAAGCACTAAACATCTCATATATCAGATCGAATGTTCCTTTATTCATCAACAGCACAGAGCATAACTAGATCTTCTTAATCACATCAAGCACTTAGACAAGAAAGAGATAAATACATAAGACCGAAGCACAAAGCATTATACACACAGTTATCATGGTTCACCCCCACCCTGGGGCTACGTCTACAAAGTCTTATTTATATTATCTTGGTCAAGCAGTTACAACACGGAGTTTCAAGGACCCTTACTTCGCACAGGACAGAAGATCTGCGCAGCTCGCTAGATCTTTCTTCCTTTCACCCAGCACAAAGATTACTACAGTCTCTCACAGGGACTTGCACTCGGCTCTGCAAGTCTTACACAAAATGCATAGAGCCTTACAATACTTGATCACATGGATCCAACTCTTAGCATTGTAGCCAACTTGCACTAAGAAATCGCCAAGTGCACTAAGCCACAACCTCTTCTATTTCTTACATTTCCTATCTATTTACATATTACAAAATGGGCCTAAACGTGGGTAAACCCACAGGCCAACATCCCTTTGTCATTACATCAACCCAAAACCCTAAAATGGACCCAAAAATAGGTCTTGCTTCCTTAATTTCTGCTTCGCATTGCGCTCCATCTTTGGCAAGTTGTCGCAGTCCCCAAAAGTGGTCAATTATGACCAAGTACTCTTAAACTTGGTCAAGGGCCAACAGGTGGTACCAAAAACCGTTGTTTAGGACCTCAAAATGACCCTTGACGTTTAGAACCCGAAAAGCTAGAAAAAAATTGCCAAGATGAAAGTTGTATGTGAGCCAGCTGGAAGAGGTGGGTGGTCATCGATATCGATCTAGATCAATATATATTTCAAAAACATCTTGGGACTCAACCATTTTATTCCCCAATTCACTGGTTGACTAAAGATTCAATCCTATTCCTGCCAATCAATAAGAATTTTAGTTATGATATTTTCTTGAAAAACATATTTCCATCCTTCCAAATTGTTGATTTGGAGTCACTCATTCTGGTTACATTATTGATTAATATGATTTTTATCATGGACATCATACATGAATATTAAAATCATTTGAATGATAAGAGGTTGAAAATACCTTGGTGGAAAATGTCAATGCAATTTCTAAGATTGTATATCCCAAGCTCTTGACATCTTTGTCAACTTTATCCATGGTAATTTACATTCTTGTGGGTTGTATCTCATCAACATATTGGGCCTTACACTCTTCAACATTCTACGAATATGAACTAATAACACCAAAAAGAGTGTAGGTTTATTCATAACCTGGAAGGATGAGCCTGTTTAAGTCATGTTGGAATGTTTTTTTTTATTTGATCTCTCTTACACATGATCTGACTGGTTTCATTTTCTGAATTATATGTTTAATTATTTTGGAAAAAAAACCTATCCAAGAGAGAGACAGGTTGTACACTCATAGACATTTCATTTTCTCATATTCTATGTGATAGGTACGCTCAAGGAAGTGAAACTAATAATTTATCTGCTTGGAACACTCTTTAAAACTTTAGGATATCAGTTTCATGGATTTTCCCATCATGCCAAACATAAACTTATTAATTATTATAAATCAGGTTTAGTCACTTCATTTAATTATGGTTTCTAATTATATCTTTCATTTATAATGGGGAATTCATCAATCTTGTTTCTTATATGAGATTATTTGCACCTAATCAGAGTGTCTTAATTATTTCCATATCCATAGTGATTTACTTTTTCCTCTCACAAGGTTGAAGTTTATCATACAAAGGTTTCACATTTTTAGCATTAATGACAAGAGGAAATAAATACCTTGGCGTGCAATGTTGGTGATTCTTGAATCATATTTTTATTTATCTTTTAATCATGACCAAGGATTGGTGGTGTACATGTATAATTAGAAGCTAGATGGAATTAAAGATTCATGGTTCTACTTGTTTAACTTGATTAATTATGATTTCAGGAACAAGATGATGTGCCCAGGGATCCAAATCCTACAACAATTAACGACATTGCATATTGTGGGAAAACACATAATTCTTATTTCTTAGGAAGAAGGCTATGAGATTTGGCTAAATGAACTAAAAATGAATACTTGAATGATTGCACTAGCATTATTATTTTACCTGAGTTTTATAACAACCAATATAGTTTAAGTTTAGAATGGCTTAGCAGTGTTTGCTTAGGATTAGTTTTAATCTTGGTCCTTATTTTTTCTTTTTAGTCTAATTTCATTTTAATAAGTTATTCATTTAGAGGAATAGTTTTTTCCAAACTATCAAATATCTGAACAAAATATTCTCTTTTTTATATATACAGGTTGCAAAATGGCTTGTGCAACCATCAACTCACTATTTTTTCCCTTTATATAGAAGCAACTTAGGGAAGTGCTAATCTACACTTGGCTACTGAGATTCCTTTGCAACATTATTAGAATTAATCAACCAAAATTTCACCAACTCAACAATGGATCTGAAATCTAGACTCATTCATGTATTCTCATTTTAATTTATGATCTAGTTGATATTTGGAGTCCTTTTCATTATATCATCATTATTTTTTATGATCTCTATAACTGTAATATCCCCTATTTGCCTCATCAGATTGAATCATTTGAATCTATGGAATTTACAATAATCTTTTATGGCAAAGAGAAATTGATACTTTGGTGAAAGATATCACATGTAATTTATGATGTTGAAAAGTCCAACAATTTCAACTGTGCAAAAGACTTATCGACACTTTGGTGAAATATATCACATGTAATTTATGATTTTGAAAAGTCCAACAATTTCAAGTGTGCAAAAGACTTGTTCATGACAAGAAATATTGAGGGTTTATGGGTTTGTGGAATGTTCATGTGAATGAATTTAGAATTTATTTTGACTGAGCATCCCCATTGACCCATTTTTCTATGTTCTCGGAAGAATTTTTTTTTTGTTTCACTAAATGAATGAGAAATTGTATGTGACAGTTGGATCGGAGGATTGTGTTGCAAATTTTTCCATTGGATTATCAATTCTCATAATCTTGCTAGTTTTTCCTTTCAGATATTTACCTAGGGAATATTTTTATTGGGCCTTATTTTGGATAGTTGACTTATCTTTCCCAATTCTTTCTCTTGGTTACTTCTGAGTCTTCACTAAAAATGGTTTTTTCAGAGGATATTCATAATGTGTCCCATGTTGTTGGGATTACAAGCTTGTCTTTTAAGTCAATTCTTCCTTTAATGGCTGGCATAGTTGCTCTTGATTTTTCTTATTTTATTTTATTCAATTTATTTATTTTAATTTGTACATAATTTTTCACCTCTCTCTTTACTTAATTTTTTAATCATGGAAGTGGTTTTTATTCTCGTGAATCATTAGGGGTGAAGGATACAATCATTGGAATGATCTAGGTCAATAATCAAAGAAGTAGTGAATATATTGGTAAACAGTCTCATTAAAGTTCTTGAATTTGAAAAGCTTGCATTTTCAAAATCTTTATTCCACTAACACCCTAACTATGGAAGTAAAGTGAAAGGGTGTGAATTCTTGAATTTATTCATTTGTGTACCCTTGGGCATTTCAAGAATATGAATTGTTGTCACCATAAAATATCAAATTTGTCGAACAAGAAGCTTGATTGGATATCGATTTTCATAATCACTACTCATTGTAATCATGTTGATTTTGATCTACGGATTATGTCTTAGACCTGAAAATCATTCTTAATGGGTTTTAGTTCGTCTGCAAGTTTATTTGATGAAGCTTTTAACACTATCTCAATTTATGGAGCTGAAATGTAAATTCTTGTGTACATATCATTCATACCCAAGTGAGTTCCAGATTTCATCCCATGTTGCCATGCTCTTTTTTATTTTATTTTTATTTTTATTTGTTTTTATTTGTTTTTACTGACATCTTCAGTTTTAGGCTTCTTTTAGTTTGGTTTTTTTTTACAAGATTTAATTTTAGTTTTAGTGCTTGCTTTCTACTTTTACAAATTGCTTTTATCTTTTAATTAGAATGTTGGTATGTTCCCTGGGTTGATTTCACTTCTTAGTCTACCCTCGGGATTAATCTTTGAATTTGAGTGAGGGGTAGGTCCAATTCTGGTCACATACTGAAGATTTTTATTTTTTACAAGTCATGAGATGCATGGGATGCTCTATCTGAATGAACATTCATGAAGTACTTAGTTGTGGATATGGATTGATAATTGTGGTGGAACACAAGTTCCTACTGAGCATACCATGATAATCCATAAGTATAGGAAAGTATTTATCTACTCTTTTCTTCGAGCTCCATCCACTTCATGTTAATAATATAGACAATACTATGATGGTTTGGGGAGACTTGTGGGTTAAACTCAAATGCATAACAACTACTCATCAAATCAAATCAACTCTCATATCACCTTGCTTCCTTCACACTCTACTTGCTTATGCATATCTATATATAAAATCTAAAAGGGTGAGCATATTTTGAAATAAAAAGGAAGTTGAAAGCACAATTAATAGTGTGGGAAGTACAAGTAAACCGATCGGGGCTATGGACATGTGTTGATAGTGGGGATATGCTTGTATGGTACCGAGACAATTTTGTCAGGGCTATGGATGCTCACTTGCAATGAAGAAATGTCCGGAAAAGAGAGATGCATAACAAAATTATGTAGATGTATGTTTGTTATAAAAATTATAAACCCATGGTTAAACCAAAGCCAATTTTAAGTGTGTAGCCAATCAAATAATTTACCACACAATTTGGCTCTTTGAAAAGGGTATGTTAGATGGCAAGTACTTGAAATATTGACCTATATATTTTAGAAATTTGGCATCATTGTGGTACCCATGATTATTGGAAAGTTGTTTATAGTTTGTTGAGCTTATTCTTAAATTCATATATGAAGTAAGGAACCCAGACATCTACTCACAAAGATAACTGGTTCTTCCAGTGTGTTGCCATTTTTTTTGGTCACAACAACCTCCCTTTCATTTTTCTTTTATAAGTGAAAGGAAAGAGGCCCTCTACTAAAATTTGAACTCTAATGCTTAATCCTCTACTACTATGAGCCTAATGATTATTCTTTACCTACCTTGAGAGAGTTGAGGGTTTGATCTTTATTGATGATTGTCTTTTTATGGAGGGTTTTAATCATTTTGATCTTATACCTTCGACTATATTCATAATTTTATTTTACTTATGATGCTTCATTGACATTTGTATGATGAAATTGACAAGTTATATTTGAGACCTTTTGCAGATTTCGAAGTATTTGATGATCATATATGATTGTAGAGTTTGATATTCTATTGTATGCCTTGAATGAGTCATCTTTTGAGGAATTTATGAATGAATGGTTTAAATGAAGAATATACATGCATTATGCATCCTCTTTCTTGCATGTTGTTCCTAATGTATTTATTTTTATGCTCAATCTCTTGTATGTTGATCGTATTCTTCAGTTACAAATTCTTAGCTAGAATCACAAGATCATTGATCCTTTATATAAGTTTGAGACTCGATACACACAACTTTCAGGACATTTATCTACAACGACCAAGATCATGGATGATTGTCTTTGAGAAACTTCTCCTCTTTATTTCTTCATTTTGCAAACAAACCCAACATTTATTCATAAGTAATTTGTTGAATTCAGAGGCAAAGAATGTAATGTTTATGATATACTAGAAAGGATATTCTTCCTTGCATAACTAATTTTATTCTTTCTATGGTTGAAGGAGCAAGGTTGCAGAGTCATTGCCTTTAAATGACCGCTTCAACCTTGAAATGCATGTGAGAAATCCCTTGATATTCTTCCTCTTGACTAGACTTTTCTCTATGTAGATCTTGTCTATCATTTGAAGCCAACATCTAGTACTTGGAATTAATCCTTCTCTCACCATTGCATTGATGGGTATAGAACCCTGATCCTTATTAGTAACCTTGATCCTTATCGAGCTCTTCCTCATCAAGAAGTCAGACTATCTACCTTGCTCATCTTAGTTTCGAAACTCAAAATCTGGCAAGCTAATCAAATCACCTTTCTTGTAGTCCTATCTCGCGAGCTCATCATATATACCTTTATCAAGAATCCCCTTTTAGGGTGCTAAGTGTGCATTGTTTTAAGACTTGTCCAAATCTCGAAGGTCGAAAGCCTATCGGGCTCGCCTCATTGGGTTTGTCTCATCATACTAGCCAAGTGAAGTCCATTATGATATTTCTAAGGTCCGAAAAGCATGAACTTCTTCAGAATGATCTCTATGAGTTCTTCTTTCAGCCTCCCCTCTCTCTGAAAACCCAGGCACAAGGGATTATTGAGCTTCTTGGATGTTGAACCTTGTCATATTGTCATCCAATGTTTACTTGCCACTTGTCACCTCCAGATTCATGTGTTTTTTTCTGACATGAGAGCATGTTCCATGATCCTATCAGATTCCCTCTCCTTGAAAGCTTATCAGGGCTTCCATCTGTGACTTCCCCCTTGATCAGATTGACATATCCCATGTTCTCGACTAGCATCAAACTCTATTTTATCATATGGGTCACTCTTTGTGATGTTAACGTGTCGTCCCTTTAACCCCTTCATGTTCGCCATTTGTTTTATTTAGATCTGTGTAGTCTCTATCCCCATATGACATGCATACCTACTCCAGATTATTTGGAATCTGCACGTATACCTTATTTCTATTTTCGATCCCTAGGTGTGGAACCTTGACTAGTGTGGAACCCTGACCGATGCATAACTTTGCCTCGTTTTTCTTTTTTTATATATAAGTTGTATAGTTTATTTGTTTTATTTTATTTCCAATTATTTATTTATTTATTTATTTATTATTATTATTATTTATTTGTATTTAGTTATTTATTTTTATTTCTAATTTGCCCATAGTTTTACAAAACTACACATGGTTTTGATTTCTCATAGTTTTCCCTAAATTGCCCATGATTTTCCCAAACCTACCCTTAGTTTTTGAATTACATGGGAAAATCACTTTTACTTTAGAAATCATTTTACATGGGTAAAATTGTTTTTACATAGGTAAATTACTATTATATGGGGAAATTGTTTTACTTATGGAAATTATTTCTTATGTTGTGCATTTTCCCCCAAATCTCTAATGTATATTCTTGTTATTTTTCCCATGTCAGGTGAAATTAGATACACTTTGACTTTTTTCATATGTGTGTGCTTATTTCTTATTCATATTTCATTTTAATTTTATTTTTATTTTTATTTTTTCCACTTTTCCCAAAGTTCTAGATTGTAAATTATTTATTTTTCTTTCATGATTTTTCTATATTATTTTATTTTATTATTTTTTTTTCATTTTATTTATTCTTTTTTATTTATATTCAACTTTATTATTTTATTTTCATTTTCCCTCCCCTCAAATTTCATTGGGCTTCACCCATTGGGATATACCATTAGGACAAATGGACAAAATTTCTACATGGGCCCTAGGTTCTATGCCTCCTCTAGTTCTACACACAAACCAAGTAAGGGGGGATATAAACCATGAAAACTTAATTTCCCTTATGCATGTGGGATAATTGTTTTACGGTTGAAGATCAACAATCTAGATTCCCCCACAAGCAAATCAAGGGATGTTGAGCACCAACTTCAGTCGGCCATATCTTAAGCTCTGGGAATCCAAATTAGGTCCAGGATAACTCGTAAGAAATCCCTCAAGTAGGAGAACGCATTGGAAAATGAATTCAAGATAGAATGGTGATGGAAAATCCCAGAAAATTCAAAGAACAAAAGGTCATGAATTTGATGAGTGATTAATAGCAAATTCTTCAAATAGCCATAACTCGTGGTCCAGATGATGAAATTAGGCCCAGGATAGCTCCTTGGAAATATAGAAAAGAATAGAATATGTTGGTATAGCTATTATTGACAGGTTGATGATAGAAATACCCAAAAAAATCAAGGAATCGAAGAAGCCTGAATTTGATTAAAAAATGGACTATGCAATGTTTAAACAACAATAACTCATGTTACAAGGGACAAAATCAGGTCTGCAAGAGAATGTTAGAAATCTGAAGCAAAGAAGAAGAAGATGGAAGGATCTTATTCATCAAATTGACACCAAAAGAAACTAGAAAAATTCAAAGAATGGAATAGGATACAACTGAGTAGAATTGATGATATTTTTAATAAATAACACTCGTGAATAGCCTTAGAGTGAGATTAACTACTCAGGAGTCTTTTCAACCTTTGTTTATAACGCTTGTATATTCATTTACAAAAACATATGGGGAAATTCGATTCATTTAATGGGACAAAAGTAAGCAAGTTGAAGAGATGTAACTGTTGGCTATTTCAAAAGGTGAAAGGTCTTTCTTGTTTTATAAAAGGAAGACCACTAAATGTAATAAAGGACTTTTTCCCATCATTTGATAGTGATACTATTATCCCAGCTATGAAGAGAAGAAGGCATTTCTAGATTATGATTGTTGTCAAATACATTTGAGACTATTCTACATGTGTGTTTGTCATTTAAACCTCTTGAATATTTTTCATTTGAACTATTTATGTGTTCAGTATTTGATATGTTTAAGTTGTTATGATTTCTAATGAATACAGTGGTAATGCTACAGGTTCATTATGCAACTATTTGTGATTCAAATTGTAGTGCTATTGTTTTAACATGTGATTGATTGACATGAAATATTTCTGCAATTAATGACATTATTTCATGTTGTGTTCATTATGTAGATTTTCTCCTGCGCGTGATAAGTTAGAAGCAGTTAGATTAGTTAGTTTTCTTTTGTTTTAAATTATATTTAGAATTAATTAGAATTCTTTTGGGAACAATTTATTGTGTTTCCCTTTTTTTTCTTTTAATTCTTAGTGGCAACCAGACCCACATACTGGTAGGAAACGCTACCCCAAATGAGATTAGGTCTGATTGGCACCTATCATTGGGAATTCTTCCTTACCTTCTTGACAAACCATTTGGACTCATCAACACAAGTCTCTCTCATCCTATTTCTTTTCAAATTTCAATCGTCATTAGGAATTTCAAAATCCACTAGTGCATCATGGATAAATGATATTCCTCGTGTATCATATCCTCGATAGTTTGGAAGACAATTTTCTCTCCTGCTCTTATCCCATCACAGGTTACCTTGAGATATTTTGATCATAGGCCCTTCTAGCCACAAGGGGTCTTATTGAGTCTACCTATTAAATCAAGTGGTATAACTTTCTCAATGGATGTAGAAGTTGTGGATGCTCCTTTGGATTATAACATGCTACTTGGGAGAAACTAGATTTATTTCATGAAGGTGGTTGCATAATCTCTCGTTGTCTCACACAATTCTTCCATAGAAACCAACATATGTTATTTAATCTAAACCTAGACCATCATTCAGAAAAAATTATGCCCTTTTTAAAAGTGGTTCTTAGTCCATCTCTACCCTTTGAGATTTTGGCCTTGGTATTTACATAGACTCATATTTGTTGAGGGAATTCTATGCACCTCCACCCACTACCATTAAGAAAAATCCTCTAGCCTTATTCTAGGAGAGTTTTCAAGTGTCTTCCCACATAGAGACCTCGAATTCATATTCTTTCCCTTTTATATTAATTGTATCCTTTGATTTGTCTACCTCTTTGGACCCAGTTTTCTCCATGGTGTTAAGGTCACAAATTGAGGATTTAGTGGATATGAGGAGGAAATAATTGGCATTCATGCCAATGAAAAGTACCTAACACTCCCATAATCACCTACTATGATCGAAAGATAATAATTCCAGTAACCCATTGAAGGAGGTGATGGGAAATAATCATAGATCTGATAAATTAGAGAAATGTTCCAAGTTAAAGTAAAACACTATAACACTACAACCATGTGAAGTGTCTCTTTTGTATGTAGAGGAACTTACAAGGGGTTGTCCAAGTTTTGAATGTGAAAAGAGTTCAAAGGAAAAGGAGAAGCACACTAGGAATCTAGATAGGGTGAAGAAACAAAAAGCTAGGTGAGCCAAAAATAAAATAGAGAATATGAAATTGCAATGGGACAGGGTGTTGTAATGGAACAAGTATTACTATATCATGCTACAAATATTTCACTAAGTGGTTGGTGGATGGATAACCTTCATTTTCCAATTTTCTAAGTACAAAGAGGCAATACCAAGGTTCATGTGGTATTGGGATAGGTCAATAGTGTTCCTCAAGGAATGGATGCCATTATTTGACCCTATGAGAGAAAGGGTAGATATTCAACCTCTCTAGCTAAAAATTCATTCACTACCCTTGGAATTATGGACAAAGAATGCTCTTACCTTTATTGGTAATAATCTAGTAAGGATGTTGGACATTAATGAATGAACAAGGAACTTTGATATAACTTCTATGGCAAAGATTTGTGTGGAGATGAATTAGGTGATAGGTTTTTGGATGGAATTGATATTCATATGGTTCATAGTCATACTATCAAGATTGACTATGTTAAAATACCCTTTAGATGCTCAATAAGTCATCTCTATGGGAATTTAAGAAGAACATGTCCCAAGAAGGGTATCCCAGATGAGGAGATCATAGATTAAGTAGGTATGGAACTGGAGGAGGAGAGAATCCATAGACCTATCATATCTATATTCCATAAAGGGTGTGAAGCAAAAGAAAAGGAGACTATAGGTAAGTCATTAATTGATCCCTAGTTATAGGAACCTTCAACACCAATTGTGAATAATATTTTGAATGAAATTGCTAGGGATAAATTGAGATCCCCTTCCCCTAGGAAGTTCCCCTCCTTTGATATTTTTCAATGGTAATAGATGATGTTTGGACATAGTTATAACAATGGTGGAGAAAACCCTAGGAATAATCCTTTAATCTTTGTAGATGTTCTCCATAATAGATAAAAATCCTAGAGTTGGCATAAGGAATCAAAGAAGATACCTTAGTATAATTAGAAAGAATAATGGACAAAATGAAAGTTTTGTAAATGGTTCTATACCTACAAGTCACAAGCCTCTTCCCACCTTTGGGGGGGGACTGTGTATTATTCATTGAAGAAGTAACCTATGCTATAGAGAATTCAAATATTGAAGATACTAATAAATCCATAGTGGGAAAAAAGATGGTTATTCATCGGAAGAATGTGGATTCTATCAATCTTGACAGTATTATCAGTTGCAAGTCCTCAAATGAATATTTCATTCATTTCCACAACAAGAAATATCATCTTAGATAAAAAAAAAAATTGGTGTAGAAGGAAAAGAGTTTGGTGCAAGAGGAGGTCTTGGATATGATCAATGTGGAACCTAGGAAAGACTTGGAAGGACATCCTTCCTCAATTTGGATAGGGAACAAGTTTTCAGAGAGATATGAGTAGGTAAGTATATGACCATCCAAGGGGCCCTTATAATGGGGAAATCCCACTCCAAGAGTTGAAAATATTATTTTATGCTATAACACTAGGGTTTTGGGGAGTACCCATAATAGGAACTCCTTAAAAAGGCTAGTTAGTGGACATGAATTGCAAGTTATTCTTATCTAAGAAAGTTTGTTAGAGGTAGAGAAGGTCAAGGGTTTTTAGATGTCAACTTTTCCAAGGTGGAGATTTGTATCTCTCAGTGTTGTGGGGAGATTAGAAGGGTTGACTAAGGGAAGGAACAAGTCAATCCAAGTAAGGGATACTTCCTTCCTTCCATTTACAATTTGTACACAAGTTTACTCACAAGAGGTAGGTAAATGGTTTTCTTTCATCAACATTTATGATCCCCTTCAATTAAGAAAGGAATTATGGGACTCTTTTCTCAATGATCCTTTAGTTAGAAGAGACAATATGATAATTAGGAGGGGGACATGAACTTCATTATTTAACAGGGTGAGATGTGTTGTGACAATGGAAGAATGGATACATTAGTGGAGTTCCTAATTCACAAAAAATTGAAGAATTCAACATGTGTGATATGGAACCTCTAAATTTGATTCCTACATGCAAGAACAATGGGGTAGGATCTAAAGGTATTTCTAAAAAGAAATATAGATTCCTAATGGTAGAGAAAATTATAGAGGAAGTCAAGAAGATCAAATCCTATATTAGAGATGGTGGTGTGTCTGATAATGTTAAAATATTGCTTCAAATTGAGATGTCAAAGGACACGTGTCACAAGGATAGAATTTTTGTTTCCACTTGAGCATCCCATGCCACTCAAGAAGCCTAGTCACTATGTTGCACTACCATGACCTTGTTAATTAGTCATGACCATCAACCACTTTTATCACCTAGAATACAGCTAACCAAAATCTCTTGACTTAACCCAAGCTAGGAACCTTCAATTGTGCAGAACATCAAAGTGCTCATTTCATTGCAGGTGATGTTGTCATCACCACCCTATCATAGACAACCTATTGTCATCTCCCCTAAGCCAAGAATACTTGAACAACTAACTACCTAATGTGAGACCATTCTATCATCCATCTAAGTTGACATGTGATGGTTAATGAAGATCACGTCCCTCCTTCGTCAAGTGTTTACATATCTTCAATGCACTTATCGACATTGTCACATTTCCAAGTCGTGTTGTCCTCCATCAAATCCCACTATATGGCACATCGTCGATTGTATCTCCTACTCAATAAGGCATCCTTGATCCTCATAGACTACGTACTAGTACATCATCCAAATTGCCTCAAGAATCACTATGATTCAGTCAACAAGGCTACCAAAACATATGGACTCATCGTGAAACTTGTCAAGTATGCTCAACACACCCTCCATCATGATATTGCCAATGGAACGATATTTGAAATGAAAATGAGTTATGAGAGAAGGAATCCCTTGTGCTTATAAATGAGAACGCCCATTAAAATTGATCGTATGGAGATAACATACATACAATTGCATATAATGGCAGCAGTGATACATGAATGAATGAAAATCATAATACTAGTGACTCGTTGAGAAGTCGCAGAAATGACGGAAATTATAGCCCTAAGAGAGGTAATGACCATTTTGTAATGGAACCTGGCTTATTCTAATGCTCCTCCACCCACCTCTTTCTCTCTTGAAGGTGGAGGGGTTGGTGTTGGTGCAATATCAGTAGAGGCATCTAAAGCGGTGTGGGTTGTTGTTGTTGTTAGGATTGATCATGGTTGTCCACAAGGAAGGGTTGCAAGGATCCTCATTGATGGAGGCGAGAATTTGATGGGCAACTTCCATTGTTGCTTCCAAATGCTTCTATGCTTCCATTTCCAATTCAATTGATTGTTGGATGGTGGAGGAAATCCTACATGTTGTCACTCTTTCCTCCATTTTGCATCCCTTCCTGTGTCCTTGCCCTTTTCAAATTTGATCTTCCTTCATTATATGCAAATCTATCCTTAATCCATATGTTTTAAGCTTTCAAATTTCAGATGCAGTTGGTCAACAAACTAATAATAAATATCATACCCCCTAAACAGGAAAATGGGAATGCCAAAGTAACGAAAGTACAATAAATGAAACCTATAAAAAAAAAACCTACTTAGAAGCAAAGTTAGATATACCTTTATATAATTTTTATAAAGTACAATAAATGAAATCAGAGCTATCGCAAAACCATAATCCAATTAACATCTTACAACATATTATATTACAGCTAAAAGTCACATACATGCAGCACTCAATCCACAAAAGTAACATTTTAAAAGACAATTTAAGTCTACATTATTAACAACAACATGCACTATGATAACCAATCTTATCGAAAAACCTTAAAAGAGGCAAACTAATTAATTTTTTAAAAACTTTAAATGAATTTTGAATCATAATAATCATTTTTATATACCCTTATACCCTTGAACTTGAATATTAAGGGTATATATTCAAGTTCAAGGGTATATAAAAATGATTATTATGATTCAAAATTCATTCAAAGTTTAAAAAAAAAAAAAAATTATATTGAAGGCATATCTTAGAGAGAGATTTTGCAGAAAACATGTCAACAAGTTGACAGGTTTTCAAAAACAACCATTACTATCCACATGTGTTGTCCTTCCAAACTACCCCTCCTATTTTGGACCTATCTCCTCTTGCCACATTATCTTTCTTATTGACTTCTTGACTTCTTTTCCAAGGCTATTTTGGATATTAATTGTTTTCCCATCAAATACCAATGACCTTTTCCTGTGATCGCGAGCTCGCTTCCTTCCTATCATGTCAGAGGTTATATTTTTCCATCTTTTGTCACGCAATAAGTTATTCCTTCCCTCTTTTACCAGAAAATATGACTTGGATATTACATTTCTTCAATTGCCCCATCAACATAGCCATCAGTGTCATGCACGTAAATTTGTTCCAACTTGCAGTGTTGTCTTTGTCAATGCACTTAAGCTCAGGAATTGAAATTGAAACCATTTTCCACACAAACATCCTACAAGATCATTTTAACCACCCCTACTTGGGTAAATCCATACAACTGAGTTATCCATGGGTCAAACCTCATTTTTTCTATCCTCGTGGACAGGTCCTTAAGCCTTTTCTCAACTATCAATAACCAGTTTTTAGGACAGGTATATGTTTGACACGTGGCTCGCATTCACAGCGTTATTGCAACTGAAAGGCCACATCCACGAAAAAGGTCGTGAGCTAAACATAAAACAGAGATTTTTTTTTTAAATCGTTCTTCTAGTTCTATCTTTGAAAGCCTGTATCTTTAGGTAAATCCCATCCACCCAAGGAAATATTTCTTTTTCTTTTGTTAAATATTATATATCGATTTTTTTTTTGTAAATAAAAAGAGGTAATTCCTATTAATGAGCTGTCACT
>CBVK0100069313.1:0-14947 GCA_900067695.1 Picea abies
TATATATATATATATATATATATATATATATATATATATATATATATATATATATATATATATATATATATATATATATATATATATATATATATATATATATAAAACAAATTAAAATTTTCAAGGATAAAATTATATCGTTAAAGTTTTTATGGATTAAATAAAATTGAAATTTTTATTAAATTTATAAAATAAAAAATCAATTAAAAAATAATTTAGTTTGTCCACTTTTTAATACACTTCATTATTAGTCCTTGTCATGAGACTATAGTAATGAATTTTCTTTGATGTGACATTAATTTGTCTTTTATCATAAATTTGTGGATGCAATGTAATGTTTAACATAGGAAAACAAATATATATTTTTGGGTATAATAAAATTATTTGTGTTTCTCATTTTTAATTGGTTGATAGAATTGAAATGTTATTGCTCCCTTCACGTCTTTCAATATGTAGAATTAATTACATAATCAATGAATTTCACCAATCACCACATCTAAATATAAAAAGTTGTACTATGTATTTATTATTATGCATTATTATATTTATATTATATTTATTATCTAATATATTATCTATTATTATATTTATTATATTTATATTATATTTATGAATATTATAGTTCCATTCAACTTATGGTTCATTATACATCTTGAATAACAACAACCCTCAATTATTATCTTTTGACAAAAAATATTCATTACTTGTGCATTTAGTTATATTAAGTTTCAATGTTCAACATGTATTTCCCAACTAACTCGGCAGGGAATGCGCTGCCATGCAACCCTTGTTTGTTAAAGGATTCTATCACCTATAAATTAATTGTAGTATATTTATTATATTATATTTTGGTATGACCAAAGTTAATTATGTCAATTTAGTGATAGACATTCAATAAAATTAATTAGCTATAAACATTTATTATATAAGTGCAATTTTCATTATAAAAAGATATATACAGTTTATTGAAAGGTTGTTGTTTAAAAAATGTAAGCGACATAAAGTTCATGGAAAGGTTGTTGAAGAAGTGTAGGCTTTCACAATGTGTAGAATTTCTCATGATATTTTTGGATTTACATTATAACTAAATAAACATACCAATAGATATAAATATTTTTACTAAATTTTAACACACTTTAAATCCAAAAATATTATAGATAAAGTGGTTGTTACGACGATTCCTCACTAGTATATCACGGTCATTGTATCGCATGGTGCATTGGTTCGAATTGTCACATTAAGAGAGACAATGACAAGGCCAAGACATGGAAAGAAATATCACTATGAATCACTAGCTAAAGTTCATATCTCAATTATTGGGTTTATGTTGATGTTTGTAGCATTAGATAGGTACTTTTGCACATGTCTATGTGTCTAGATGTGTGGAAGTCATCCAAAGCCTTCTACCTTACTAATTTACTTTAATTAAAAGAATTATTAAAGTAAAGCGATTTTAATAATTAATTGAGTTTAATTTAATGGAATGCCTAAGCTTTTGGCATTAGTGAATTAAATGAATCTTATCCATTGATTTCATGTGAGGTGATATCTAATCTCAATTGTTAATCAATTTGGAGATTAAGGTTAGGGTATAACTCAATATTATAAAAACAAGGCTAGGGTGAAGGAGAAGGACACACTGTGTTGATACACAAGAGAAGAGAAAATAAGGACTTTTTCTCAAGTATATCTCAGATAGGTGAAGAGGGACTTTCATCTAGAGATTAACTTGGGTCAGAAGAGAAGAAGGAACAAGGGAAGCCATAGGAGGATCCAACAGATCATAGTTGTGGAAATAGGGACGAGCTATACACGCTTCATAGGTCACTCAAGGTGTGTATGTACACGGGATATAGTGCAGGAAAGCACGTACATACACAATATACTGTGAGACATGGAACATACAAATCTAAGAAGGTTGAATGTATGTGGATATACAATGGTGACGAAATTGCTAGGGTTTGCAGGTATTGTTTGTAGTTTTCAGTTATTTCTCCGTGGACAATTTTCCTGGTAAGGGAACCCTTGTAAGCTTTGATATTATTCTAATGATAAGATGATTTGAAGGGAATAATATCTTTGTGTATTGTGTATGAGATTTGGTTTCCAGTATTACGTCCATTATTTATTTAGGTTGATTATTCTAGTCAGTGTATTTTGTTTTGTGAGCTGCAAATCTAATTTACAACAAAGAAATCACTAGTAAACAATATATCTAGGTGTCGCGATTAGGAAAATCAACATGGTATCAGAGCTTTCACTCTGAGAGTGAGCCATATTTCATCTCCACGTCAATGTGCAGTAGATATGTCAAATTTGCAAGGAGACCTTTGCATATCTATAAACTAACAATCAGAAATCGAAGGATGGATTTCTAGGAAACAATTGTATAGTAGTAGAGCTATGTTTTGCAGGTAGACATGTTGTACAGTGTAGAAGGGCACACACATACATGGGTTATTGTAGTTGCAGGAATGTAATATGCACACAATAGAAGTACAGAGCTCATATATATGTAGGATACAAAAGAGTAGGGAATGTACATACATGATTTGCAGGCTTACAAGGAATGTACATGGTTGGACATGGGCAATTTCAACAATGAAGTTCTTGCAGGTGCTTGAAGGAATAAGCACAAGACAATTGTTTTGTTCAGATCTAGTTATGGCAATAACCAATCTTAGGTATGAAGACATGTTTGATGGAGCATCTAACTTCTTGTCCTGGAGGGAGAGGATAACCTTTCTTTTGAAGAAACATGATCTTTGGGATATTACAAAGAAGGTTGTTCCTAGACCAAAAAATGTTGTAGAGAAGGTCTCTCTTGAGAAGAAGGACATAAAATCCCAAAGAGTGATCTTAGATGCAGTGAAGAATCATTTTATTCCTCGGTAGAGAAGCAATCGACCAAAGAGATGTTCAAGGATCTAGTGGATTTTTTCCAGAGTGACAACTTGAACATGAAGATGATATTGAGAAACAAGCTCAGATCCATTCAAATGTCTATATCCAATAATGTTATCGGCTACTTCATGAGGATCACCCAGACACATGATCATATTGTAGCCATTGGGGAGAAAGTGGATGAGGCAGAACTTGCAAATGTGGCATTGAATGGTTTCACCAAGTCTAGGGAACTATTTGTGAAAGGAGTCTGTGCTCGAGAGAATGTTCCATATTGACGGAGGCTTTTGGATGATTTCATCCAAGAAGAAACTTGGGAGGAGTCTAAATCCAATAAGCAAGGAGATGTGATGGAGAGGAGAACATGGCTCTGGTATTTCATGCTAATAAGAGAAAAGGAAAAGGTTCTAAGGGTAACAGTGAGGGGGAAACCTCACATCCAAGGAATAAGGACTTGAGTAAAATCAAGTGCTTTGTGTGCCACAATAATGGGTATAACTATGCATCAAAGTGTCCGAAGAAGAAGAAGGGGCAAGGGAAGACATAGATAGTAGCATCAGTAGAGACACATATATATGAGTTTACAACAAATTTTGAGAAGGAATTCTCACTGGTCTCCTGCCTCTCTACCAACACCAACACAACGAGTGATTAGTACTTGGAAAGTGGTGCATTTCATCATATGAAAGAAGCATGAGAGCTAGTTAGCAGTCTGACGGAGAAGGAATGAGGGACCCATGTGGATCTTGGTGAAAATTCCAAGTGTGTAGTGAAGGGGGAGGGAACTATCTGGTTTCATCTTGAGTTAGGAGGTTTGTTGGAGGACCAGGATGTGCTTTATGTAACAAAAATGAAGAATAATTTTCTCTCAGTCTCATTTTTGGAGGACATGGGTTTTTTCATCATGTTCAAGAAAGGGAAAGTACTCATATGCCTAGAGGGATCTAGCCCTGACAAAGTAGACAACGTTGGGGTTAGAGAGGGAAAGTTATACAGGTTGTGGTAGAGGACAAGGAGCATAAGGATTTAAATAGATTTTAGAGTTTAGAGACTTCTAGTTCAGGGATTCAACCTTCAAGTGGAGAGGAGGAGTTATCCCCTTCCATATCTATCAGGGGACCCAATTGGTTTGAACTAACATTGAGGGATGCTCAGGAGAAAGTTGAGGCTCCTAAGAGCATATTTAAGGAGAGAAGGAATCTGAAGAAGTTTTTTAACTTCATGGCACTGATGAGTAACATCCTTGACAAGGTACCAGATCAACATGATGCTTTGGTGTAGGATGACACATGTGACATTTTGCTAAGAGAAAACAAGTTCTAGATGGATCTTCGAGAAGTAACTTCCTGATCACTAAGAGGGAGTGTTTATGTTTGTAGCATTGGAAATGTACTTCCACGTAGGTCTAAGTGTCTATATGTATTGAATTCATCCAAATCCTTCTACCTTAATAATTTACTTTAATTAAAGGAATTATTAAAGTAAAGTTATTTTTATTAATTAATTGAGTTTAATTTAATGAAATGCCTAAGTTTTTTGCATTAGTGAATTAAACGAATCTTAGCCATTGATCTCAAGTGTGGTGATATCTAATCTCAACCATTAATTACTTTGGATATTAGGGTTAGGGTATAACTAAATATTGTAAGCCACAAGAGGATCTGATAGATTGAAGCCGCAACAATAGGGATGAGCTATATGTGATTCACAGGTTGCTCAGGGTGCGTATGTACATAGGCTATAGTGCAAGAAAGTGCATACATACATGGGCTATAGTGAGACATGGCACACACAAATATGAGAAGGTTGAATGTACAGGGTCATACACCGATAATGGATTTTCTAGGGTTTGCAGGTGTTGTCTATAGTTTTTAGTTGTTTCTTTGTGGGCCATTTTCTTGGTAAGGGAGCCTTTGTAAGATTTTATATTATTCTAATGGTAAGTTGATTTTAAGGGAAGAATATCTTTGTGTATTGTGTATGATATTTGGTTTCCAGTATTTCTTTTGCTGTTTATTTAGGTTGAATATTCCAATCGATGTATTTTTTTTGTGAGCTACAAATCTAATTTACAACAATGAAATAACTAGTAAACACTATATCTAGGTTTTGGGATTAGAAAAATAAACAATCTAATAGGAAACCATGATGTTTCCTTTTAACACACAAGTGGCCATTTGCATCCAAGTCACATGAGTGTAAAGTAGCCAAGTGAACCGATTTTTCCAAAACAAATATTTAACGGCATGCCAAGGTACCTATTTGAGGAGTTAAATAATGATATAAATCATATGAAGAATATTGATGATGATGATGCTGTTATTATTTTAACATTAACAAGGTTTTTTAGACAAATAAATGGGATCAAACTAAATATTCTTCAAAATGTCAATTTTATAGTTGAATATGGTGGAAATAAAAGTGTCGAGTTTAATACGGATTTTCCATAAGCCATGAAATCTTGAAGAGTAATTTTAAGTGTTGAAACATGTTCAAATTAACCTTATAATATTAATTGTCATAAATCGTTATCCAAAGCTCAAGCAATCGAGCGACTAGGACAAATCACATTAACACATATGAACACATAAAAGAACACATGAAAGTCAAACAATAGAGCATCTAAGAGTGGGATAAGGATTGCACTAATGCATATACATAAGAAAGGGTTGAAATTATCTATATTGTTTTATCTAAGTTGAGTGTTTACTAGCATACGGATAATGATTTGAATTCCATATAAGGATTGACATGAACAATTTTTCCAAAGAAAAAATTGTCATTTCTATTTATAAATTGAATGAAAATTACATTGTTCATGTGCACACTACTCTTGCATATTTAATAGAAATTTATTTCGTATTCCATTGAAAAATAATCCTCTATCCTATCATTTTTACTTTCCTTTTAACCTCAACCCACTCCTTGGAGAAGGTTCCACAGGGACTAACTCTAGACCAAAAGTTGGATTTCCAAAATTTGTTTGTAGTGCTAGCTTCTTGTTGGAATCACAATGGTCAAATTCATGAAGTCTCTTCATTTACCTTGATGAGGATTTATTTACAACTACACTTGATGGGGAAATATTTGTGTTGTTATCTTTTTCTAGTGTTCTTGGTCTTCTACTCTATCCTCCAAGGGGATATTTGATTCCTCAATCTAGACTTTTAGAGAAGCATTGTTATTCTTCTTTGTCACCATTTTTCATTGATATTATGCATTTTTATCATCTTCATCATCCAATAAAAATTTCTCACATGATTCCCAAATTTTTGGTTTAGGTTTGTGGCCCTTATTCCATTTTGGTGCACTAGTGCTTGGGGACAAGAACCTTCAATATGTCCTATTTGTTGGAAAATCTTACAACAAAAAATTATATTCTCATAATCGAAACCCTACATCCATCAAGACTTTTCCCTTTGTAGGATAATCTTGTCTAATAGACCTTGATTAAGGTCAATCTCAACATATATCCAAGCATAAGTAGATAAACCCAATTCTATTTGATTAAGTTATGTTTTTGTGGTTTTTCCCAAGGTATTCATGATATTTTCAAACACCAAGAAATTCCAAGAGTGTTGTTGTTCTGTAAATTGTCATTGTGTTGTGTCGACACCAAAAAATCCCCTTTTTCTTATGTTTCTCTTATGAAACCATATTTTTTCTCAAGAAATAGGTACCCCCCACCCTTATACTTTTCAAGTCCCTTTTTATTGTTTGGAAGGAACCTAAGTTTTTCTTGTGTAAGTTTGAGACCTTTTTCCTTCCTCTTACTTATCAAATTTATCATCTCCCCGACTCATCAATATAGGCAGTATCAGTGGAAGAAACAAATTCCTCACTAATAAAATGAAGTAGATATTCCTTCCTCCACCAATACACCCAATGTTGTCGACTTAGTAATTTCTTCACTGATACATGAAAAGAGCCAACACTTATATTCTTTTGACTAATTCTTCACCTTTTCGATGCTCCATATTTCTTCCCACACTAAAATTTCACAAAAAACTTCCCTTATTCCTTGATATGCTAGCACTTGATCCTCCATCCATTTCCAATATGCCAAAGCCTGACCGAATTTCCAATGTAGACACTCTGGTGTTCCATCTCTCTTTGACCATTCATACATTGTGGCCCAACTTCTAATTCTCCATGCTGACATGTCGATGTCATTCCCCCTTGACAAGTTGACACACCTTGGGGTTGGTCAATGATCTAGTGTTGATGCACCATCACTTGATCTCCCTCTCGATGCCAATGTATCAACACCTTATTTTCCTTTAATATCCAATACGATGATTTGGCTCATCTTTTGGCATGTGTAAAGTGTCTTTCCTACCCATTTCTCTCAATCCTCGTGCCAAAAGGGCCCAATGGGGCTATATAAAACTCATTTACCCCTTTTCCATCTCATTTTTCCACACCAAATCATGGAGCATAAATCCAAGGAGAATCCTCGACTGTTGAGCTTCCTTCTCAACCACTAACCCTTTTTTTTCAACATGTCAACACTCCATTGTCGATAAGTTACCTAACCCTTTCTCGTTCTTCTATTTTCATCACCTTAAGGTTTTATTTTCATCTATTCATATGCATTAAGGGTTTAAACTAGGACCATTGTTATAAGAATCATTCCCACACCTATTTCTTTTTCAGTTCTTCCTTTTCCAAACCTCCTTGGACCTACACACTTAAACAGTTAAGGTTTGTTAGCCTAAATAAATCCCATTTTTACTATCCTTTCTTGCAAACGGGGTTCCTCTCTAATTTAGCACTACCAGGATGCATCATGTTATCTACCATCCTCGGTCTTTCCTTGGCTCACTCCCCCCCAAAGGTTGTTCAGCCATTTTACATCAACGATTGGGGCGAACATCCAACTCAATGTTTTCCTCTCCCCCTTGAAATGTGAGAGCCTCGAGGCTCATTCCTTTCTTTCCATGACGATATCATGTCTCTCTCCCCATCAAAGTCATGTTTTCATCCTAACCAAGAGAAATGTTGGATTGGTTCTTAGTTTTCAAGCAAATGAAAGAGACTAGAATTTGTCTTGAGTCTATGCTACCTTTGAGTGTTGCATCAACATAGAGGGAAGTCTCCTCACCGATACAATATTGCATCAAAATAAGAGAATGTTCTCATTGATATAGGATGATATCGACAAAGAAATATTCTTCTCACTAATATCCCAAAGGACCACAAATAAGGGCTCATATTTAAATCCAAGTTCTCTTTCTTCCCAATTCTTTCTCGTGTAGAGTCAGTAAGAATTATATATATTCTTTTGATGGAAATATCATGTTGGCATTGATGTCAACATGAAGACAAGAAGTACCATAGTGGAGTATGACATGGAATTGTAGTAAAAGCTATAGGAATACTGAGCTACAGAAACACAATGGACTACCGAAATAAAGGGGATCACCTAGATGAGTGCTTTGACAGAATGTGTTAACACATAGGATATACATGAGTCAAGGTCTAGAAAGATGATCAGAGTATAGTTACAAAAGTATTTCATTCATGGTGGTGGTTTTCGTCATTAGCAGAAGAAGGAAAGTTTTGGTCATATATGTCTCTCAGTTTAAAGCCTTCATGCAGTCTTTGGTTACATGTTCTCATCATCCAAATGCAAGATTATATTTATTTCTTGTAAACACTGTATATTTCTGAAAACTGTTACATATTTTCTGCACTACAAACTCTTTGCACTTATCAAAATCCTACAATATTGGTATCCTAAAATTTGGCAATCTTCAAGTTTGTTATATTATGCCAAAAAGAGAAAATTGGTGTTTCCTCTTGAAACAATTGCCTCATCCACTATATTATTGTGTGCTTCAAACTGTGCACTGCAAACTGGTGATGTGAACCCTATGTTTTATGATAGAGAAAACTGTGCACTGCGAACTTAACAAGTGTGATGCAAACTCTTTGTTTTACATAGAGTTGCTTCAATTTATGTCTGTTTGCAGTTTCATCCAGTTGAATTTATGTTTATCTTTTCTCACTTTCTACTTGCAACATGTTCATCCTCACACTATTGTTGTGCATAAATTATCCATTCAAGTAAACCCCAAGTTGTACCATTTTTGTAAAAAAAACCTAAATTTCATGTTTTTATTACATATCTCATAAAAAACTGCCATAATAAAACTCAGGAGGAAACTTAAGGATGCAAGAAATGAAAATGACAAATTGAAGAAGGAAAATTTGGAGGCCCGAATCAAGCTAAAGGATATGTTAGACCTATATGAGGAGAGTATTGATAAAAAAAGATACATGGATAAGAGGTCTCTACCCCTTCATAGGAAACTTAAGAATGTGTATAAATAGAAGAGAGCCTGCCAAGTCGAGATTGGAAAATTGAAAGAAGAGTTGTATCCCTTCAAAGAGAAGGTAACAAAAAGGAATCTATATATATTGGCTCAGGTGGATACTAGAAGGAATACTGGGAAAAGATGAATATATAAAACTATTTCACATCAACAACATTTTTTTCATGGTTCACTTTTTGTGTACAATTATAACCTGAGTAATGATTTTGGGTCTTGAGCTAAGATTACCATATTCATATGATTTCTAAAGGTTACTTCATGTTTCAAGAGGGTTGTAGCAGGATATGGAAGGTTTTTCCCAACTTATTATGCAATTTTTAAAGTTTGGAATCATTTTGGAGGTAAAAGGGAACCTACAGGACAGTTCACAATGTGTGCTATAGAAGGCGTCGTGAACTAGTAATTTTGGGACACTTTGCAGTGAATAAGTACACAACATAGTCAATTTTTCATCATACCTTTTAAATGTTGATCTGGGTTCTCCTGAATTTTTTGTGTGGAGATGAATCATAATATAATGGAATTGTTGACCAAAGCACAACTTGACCCAGTTTGTCATTTGGTAGAAATGTTGAAATCATCATCTACATGAAAGTTTGCAACGAATCTTGAAATTGTGTTTCATACTCTAACAATTTGATAAATCCGAGTTGTAGGAGGGTTTCCACCTATCCCTATCTGAGGGGGTTTGAATGGTTTCATAGGAGGTAGTTGGACATGAGGGACATATGTTCTATCACCATATCAAGAAACATGACTTGTTTCAAAAGGCATTTATCATAATAGGCAAGATCCAAAAAAACAGGAGCTAGATGGATTTTTCATTTCACCTTGTTGTAACAACTCCTAGAGAAAAGGCAATCCAAGGCAACCACTTGGGATTCAACCTCTTTAGAGTAGGAAGGATGATAAAATTAATATAGGAGTTTTTTTTTTGAGTTCATGATCCAAGAGAGGAGAGAGCTTGAGGAGTAGTTTAACTGCTTATTTGTAGGCCTGAGGGTCTATTTGTAATCACATTTTTCTGCCATTAAAGATTCACAAGAGTTGTTTCTTAGATTGTATTCTTTGTTTTCAATTTCTTTTGTTATCTTCTTGCTTGAATATATTTCAGGTTTTGAGGGTCAAATGATGCCTTTGATTAATGGATCCCTGAGCAACAAAGGATCTGTTGTAGCTGGCCTGTTAATCATTATTTTTGTTCAAGCAATTTTCAATCTATTCTGCAGAGAGGATGTTTGTTTAATAGACATTCTTTTTCTTCTTCACTTTCCTTTCTTCTAATAATCATCATATAAGCTCTTAACTTGATGATTTATCTTGATTGCCTTCAATTTGCAGAGTGTTTTTAATCCATCCCCAATGGTAGATCATTGATCTACAAACAAATTATTTCCCTCTTTCTTGTTCTTTCTTGCTGATCCACCCAATTTAAATTTATTTAATTTTTCAAATTTTGATGGGTATTAGGCTTGTTCTTAAAGAAGTCTAAGAACAAATTATAGTGTTAAAATTTTTGACGTTGTTGTTGGGGACGAAGTTGAAGATATTCCCTGGGAGAACAACACTGATTAGATCCAACTTTGGATGGTGAAATGAAGCTGGACATATTTAGACTGCATCATTCACCTCGCAACTCCACTCCATGAAGAAAGGATATGTTCGCAACTTCACTGATCCAGGATGACAAAGGCCATGGAGGCTATATTGGTACGTAGGTTTGCACCTCTCAATTTTTCAGTTGTCCCTAGTTTTCCAAATCTAGTTCATCCTCCATCAGAATGGATGGATTATATTCCTTTTTTAAAAGAAGAGGAGGATAATCCTTCCCAACATCTTATTACATTTCATCAATGCATGGATCAACTAGGCATACTTCATGAGCATGCATTGATGAAAATGTTCATGTACTCTTTAAAGGGTGATGCAAGAGAATGGTATTTTTCTCTTCCTACTTCTAGCATATGTTCCTTGAGAGATTTTCATGTTGCTTTCAAAAAACACTATAAAAGGTATTATTCTACTGAAATACTTCTTGAAGATTGTTGTGAACAGTTTGAGTCTTGTAATCAGAAGATAATAGAATGTATCTCGATGATATTTATGAAGATATTGTTGAAAATGAGATTAAAGAAAAGTTAGTTCTTGTAGAAGAAATTTCAAGATGTTCTATTCAAGAGGAGCTTGAAACTAAAAAAAATCTGATATTGAAGATGATAGCTTGGCTGAAACAAATGATGATGAACCATTCAACATTCATCATGTACACTTAGATGGCATTGTTGAATATCATGAACAAGTAGTTCTCCTTTCTTCTGGAAATTTTGAACAACAGATTCAAGATTTAATCAAGTCTGAAAATGATTTCCTTAAGCTAGAAGAAGAAGAGATCAACAATGGAGAGAGTTCTTCTTTTTATGGATCACATGAAGACTCACAAATGATACCTTATGATTTCATTAAAATAGAAAACATGCAAACAACTTTCAACCATGAAGAAAAAATTGTGTAGGATCTATTTAGTTATGAAGATCAAACTAAGTTATGCATTATTGATTATCAGTTGAGGTTTGGTTTTCATGCCTTCCACGATCCTGTAGTAGCTTATTTGGAGGATTTCATCTGTGAATTTGTTTTACCACAATTCGACTTTAAATTTAGAGTTCAATTTTATGATGAGTTGTTGATTTGGTTTCAAGTCTTTGTTCTAAAAAAATATATGCAAAAATTTTAGCTACTCATTCAATTGCTTGAATGGTGAGATTGGAAATTTGTGTACACTTGATCAAAGTTGTTTTCTAGAGTAGAGTAGGTGTACATAAATAATCTCTCATTTTGAGCATTTCCTTTAGTTTTCATAGTGTGCTTAGGTCATAGTGTGAGAGTATTTTCAGATTTCAATAAATGAGCAAGGAGCTCTCAGGTCTCTATTTTGAAAGGATCAATGGATAAGGTACTAGAACTGCCATGTTCTTGGAGCCTCATAGGGAGGTCTCCATCCCCTATGGAGCCAGATGTTAAAATATAGGATATACAAGAGTCAAGGTCTGTAAATATGATCAAAGTACAGTTACAAAAGTCTTTCATTCATCATGCTGGTTGTCATCATTAACAGAAGAGAGAAGGTTTTGGTCATATATGTCTCTCAGTTTAAAGCCTTCATGCAGTCTTTTGTGACCTGTTGAGTTCATGATACAAGAGAGGAGAGAGATTGAGGAGAAGTTTAGCTACTTATTTGTAAGCTTGAGGGCCTATTTGTAATCACATTTTTCTGCCATTAAAGATTCATTAGAGTCGTTTCTTAGATTTTATTCTTTGTCTGCTACGAATTGTGCTACGGATCCCCTATTCTAGAGCTACGAACCAGTGCATAAAATTCAACATCGTTATCCTATGATCATTTAACCTGCATTAGATATTTTCCTTTAGATTTTTAATTGTTATTCCAAGTCTAAATTTTGTCTATGTTGAAATTTTAAAGAGCCTTGTTGATTAAAGTTGTGATGACCTTGCATGATGGTGAATTATTAGCTTAAAAACTTGGCAGTTTCTTCCTCCTTGTAGATCCATTTTCCTGAAGGGTTTTATTCCTTCTTAGCCATCAGTTTCCCTTCCATAAGTTTAGAAATCAAATAGACATGAAAACTATGAAGCCTTAGAAGAAGCCAGCTTTGAAAAGACCATCATTTCAAACCCTAAGACCTATGTTCTTTGTTTGGCATGTCACATCTCTCAGATTGTTGTATTATTTTTCCTCCTATTATAAGCAATGGATACACCTCAAAAAATGAAGTCTCACAAGGGTGGGAGTGTATTCAGGACCGAGCCTTATGATATGAAGTTGTTTGATGTTGAACCTCTGATTATAGAGGTTTTATGGAGGGTTGGATGTTTAAATATCTGTCACAATATGCAGAGGGGACACCGTGAGGTAGCCAGAGAGTTTTCCTTAAATTTTGATGGCAATAAAACCAAGGTGGGAAACCTTGAACTGGAGGTATATAAAGCCACTATTGCAACAACCACTGAGATACCCAACACTGGTGAAAGATGGTTTAAATACATGACTCTTAATGCAACCTTCTCTAAATAGTTCCTCAAACTAGAATATCAGGGAGATAACCTATCAAACGGAGTGCCTAGGAGCCACTTGGTTGAGGGATTTGACAAGATGTTAAAGGTGATCCAGAGATATTTTACCTATGAGGGAAGATTCAATATGATTTACCAATATCACATTAGACGTTTGTTGCACTTCACAAACACAGATCTAATGAACATCCCTTTCTATTTGTTTAGGAGTATGGGGAAAATGGTTGATAGGCTACAAGCCAAGTCCAAGGCTGTGGACACAAGTGTTTTCCACTTAGGTTTGATTAGGATTCTTGTGATGGAGGAGTTAAAGAAAATAAACATAGATTGGGAGAAATTCATTTCCTCTGCACATCTACAACTAAATGTAGCTCCTACTCCTCAATCTAAGGTGCAAAGCCCTTTGCAAGATGATAGTGATATCCACACAGAGAAAATATAAAAGAGAAAGGGAAAACACATTGCTAAATATGATGAGGCTCCCAAGGAATAATAATAATAAGAAGGAGGAGCTCATCACTCTCCATAAAGGGAATTTTCACCCCAACTTGCTCAAGAACTAGAAGAAATTCCCCGAGCAAAAACCACAGGAAAAAAAGGGAGAAAGTTACTCTTCCCCTCATGTACTACTATAGTTGAGACTAGAGCTAGGAGGCCCTTCACCAAGTCATCAACCAAGAAGGAAAATGTTTAACAAGAGGTCATAATAGAAGATCCCCTCAAGAGGAAGGATAAGGGTAAAATTGAGACTGCTGAAAAATACATTGAAGTCATAGACATAACTACTCCCCCTGAGAACCCTACCTTCAAAAGATTGATCATACAACTTAGAGATGCCAGAAAGGAGGTTGCTAACCTAAAGGAAGAAGGGTTGGCTGAGAGGAAAAAGTTGAAGGATCTTATTTATATTTATAAGGAAACCATTGGTGTGGCCAAGTTTACAACAAAGATATTTCTTCCCCTTCATAGGAAGCTTAGAAATCTATACAGGAAGAACAAAGATTTACAATCTCATATCAAAAATATCAAGATGGAGTTACATCCATTCAAAGATGAGTTATCTCAAAGAAATCACAATATGTTAGCTCAAGCTACAACCATAAGAAGTACCAGAATAAGGAGGTGAAATGGAGTGGATGAAACACCCTCAATTTTGAAGAAGATCATCCTTGATTTTTGAAGTTATCATGGGAAGTATCATGATTATAGCTACTTAGGAGGAATCTATAGGATTACACACCTTTAGCTAAGGTGTTTTTGGGTATTTTTGGCTCAAAATGCACAACACAGACAACTACATGACATTTCATAGTGCATGGCATTGAGAAATGATCTACACAGACAAAGTTGCAAGTTTGCTACGGAATGTGCTGTGAAATGATCCACACCATACCGAAGTTGCACAGATGCTGTGAAATACGCTGCGAAATGAACTAGATAAACAGAAACTACAATATTGCTACATAATCTATTGCAAAATAGTCTACACAGGCGAGTGTTATAGAATTTGCTATGGAATTCGTGTAACACCCTGTTTCCCCCAGTTTGTAAAAATAACGGGACTGGCCAAGAACTGTGGCAAACTCATAAATGTGAATATGTGATGTAAATGG
>CBVK0100069314.1:0-14947 GCA_900067695.1 Picea abies
ATATAAAGGTATGTCACTCATTCCTTCTTATTAGTAGATTCAATGACTACAAATTAGAGAAAGAGTCATGTCCTATCCTATTTTGTTCTAGATCCAGGTGTATCTAGGGATATATTTTAGTGTCCGCACCTACCGATTTATCCAATAATAGTAGCCGTCACATCTATTCTCAGAGAGTCTTTCACTTTGTACTTTTACAGTCTCTGTACATTTCTTTCATTAATAGAAATCATGTATTACTGTATATCTGTGTTTATGGTTGCATATCTGATAAATTTATGTTATATTATTGAATATCTGTGATATTTCTATGCATTTCTTTGTTATATCTCCAATCTCATTTCGTGCCAAAAATAATTTGTATCAGAGGGTTATGACCGAACTTCAATCACGTGATTGCGGGAATGGACAATGGTGGTTTGAGTCCAACTACTTTTCTCGCTGCAATTCATGATGAGCCACCACATGTCCCTTTCTCAATACCATGGTTCTGATTGTGGCTCACCCTCTAAATTTTAAATTCCCAGAGATTTCTATCCCCGCAATTCAATGTGACCTTTGATCCCATGATATTCATGGTACTTCTAAACTAACGGCTTAGATATACCCCTTTTTAAATCAATGGATGTGATTTGCTTCGGGACTTTAGTGTTAGAAGTTTTCAACTCTCAAACCTTAATTTCTCTATAGTGGCTATCTCCCAGAGTGCAGGATCTGCTTACACATGTCCCTCGCAACCTAATAGTTCAAATGAAATCCATCTCTCTAGCCTTCGGGAGTTCTTGTTCAATGCCTTCTCTTTCTTCCAGATTGATTTCTCCTGAAGTGGCAGATCGTTTGCCACACGTCCTCTCCAAATCCATGTCCCTAGTCCTCATCAGCACTTCAACACTTTTCAACCAAGAATAGATCAACAGCCTTCAGCTCCCTTCTCGTTCAACAATCGATATTCTACTTCAGGATTTTGGTGCTTTCACCCTGTACTTTCCTCTGGAGTATACTGTACCTAGATTTCTATATCTGGCACCACGCGTCCACCTCAAATCGACGATGCTTTTCCACTTCAGGACTTCGGCCTTTGGAAATATCAAAACTCAAATTCTCCTCTCTCTGTTTCTTTCAGAATGTTCTATCCAGAGTTCACAATCTGATGACATGTGTCATCCTTCAGATCGACGGCTCCCAGTTGCTTTGATAGTTTGAGCTTCGGCGATTTCAAACTCTTCTCCTTCGCGTTCTCCTAGATTTTTTTCACCTGGAGTCAATGATCTATCGCCATGTGTCCTCTGGATATAACGGTCCATATTCTCTTCATTTCCTTACCCAGAGTCCATAGATTCACGCCACCTGTCCTCTAGATCTCACAGTTGAGATTCACTTTGGCTCTAGGGCTCTCTGGGCTTTGGGAGTTTCAAATCTCAACTCAAAATCTTGAAGTGATTTCTCTAGAGTTCACAATCTCCCACCACATGTCTTCCTGGATTCGACATTCCTGGTATTCTCTGGCTCTCTGGGCTCCGAGAGTTTCAACTCTCAACTGAAACTCTTGAAGTAATTTCTCTGGAGTTACTGATCTACTGACACGTGTCTCCTGGCAATCAATGGTTAGGATCTACTCCAACTATTTTACCTCCTCCTGGTCCATGAAATTTCAGAGTTGTGGATATTTCACCACTTGTCCTTTTTAACGATGGATGGTCACAAATAACTTTGGGACTTCGGAGCTTTGGCAAGTTCACTCTCCTGCATGTGCAAAGTGCTAAGGCTCATGCACATTTCTTTGATCAGATGGTGATTGATTCTCTGCGATGTGATCCAATGATTACTGTAGCTCCTCCACCTGAGCTTCTGACTTCCTCTGACTTAGAAGAGTTTTGTGGATGTTCAAAGGCCTCAACCTTCATTCTTCCTGCGAGCCCGACTATCTTGGGTCTCACTTTTTCTCTTGAAAACACCGATCTCACTCATTCTTCCTGCGAGCCCGACTATCTTGGGTCTCACTTTTTCTCTTGAAAACATTATCTCTTCTGAGATTTTCAATTCTCTTAGACTGGCGATACTAAAGGACTTCTTTACTCTATGGATTTAATAAGGGGTTCATGAAAAACCATCTCACAACTGTTCAAGGCCTAGATATTACGATCTGACCAATAACGAGGTTTCCGTTGATTGACGACTCACCATAATTGTGGGGCCCTAACATGCGTGCTCTTTATCAAAGAACTCACCCTTCGCAATCTAGAAAGTACTCACCCAACTAGGTTTAACTGGAGTCATTGATCTTCCAGACCGACGAGATCAATGGTGTTGGTGAATTGTGGGCCACAAACTAACATGTCTGCTACTTTCACCATTGCGCTCTGCAATGAATCCCAACCCTAAATCTTTATCCATAGATCGACGATTCACAATGATTTCAGGGTCCAACCTCCACAATCTAGGAAGTTCTCGCTTGACTCTTGTCTTATCCTATTCTTGATCTTCCATTCCCAATGAGATCAATGACATGAGTTGATTGTGGGTCGTGAACTAGCATGTCCGATAATTTTCACCTTCGCACTCCGCAATGATTCCCAACCATCAAGTTAATCGAGTGGATGGTGTTTGATTCGTTCACCCTAGAGGGTTTTTGAATCGATCTGACGATCGTGATAGCCTCTCCTCCTGTTAAATGGCTCACCTCCATCTCTGCTATCAAATTCTTAAGTCACCAGTGGTTCAGGTAACTTGACTATCATGAAATTTGACATCTCTGAGCTTCGAGCTCCAAAGGTTATGAAACCTTCATGAGCTAACTCCTTTTTGCATAGGGTTCCTAGACCCAGGTCACGTGGATCTTTAGATAACTCTTGGGCTATGATCCTCACTTTTAGTCATGTTTTTGGTTAAGTACATAGGCACGATTTCAAAGCCTCCTAGACTACTGGTCTGAAGGGAGCTCCTTCCTAACTCATAGATCTTTAAGCTCTGAGTCAGGGAAAGGTAAACTCGTGAGGTTACCAAATGGTATTTATGCCAAGAGGCATGCTCTGACTCTAGAATGGTGATATAATTACCTGGAGAGAGTTCCTTCGAGGATTGAATGAGAGCATATGTAAAATCAAATAGAAGTATATGTTCTCGATGGAATGAATGTATACTCATAACTTAATCATTTAATACAAAAAAACATTGATAGACATATAAATACACTCATGCATCCATTATTTCCAATTCAAAGCATAAGGCATCAAAACACTTATCAGAACCATAAGTCGTGATGTGACTACTGAAAGGGGTGCTTGTTTCCACCCAACCATAGGCTCAGTCACTCCCAATGGATTTATCACTAGCCACCCCCGAGCTTAGACCACGATTCTTTGAGATTCGATCTCTTCCTTCCATCTCAATGGAAGTTAGGGACGAAGGTTACTCTCCTTCTCCCAACACAGAAATAGATAGGGAGGGAGGTTACTCTCCTTCTCACAATATAGAAATAGATAGGGACAAAGGTTACTCTCCTTCTCCCGGCTCAGTCTCTATCTTTTGTGATCAGAACTCACTCCAATTCAGTCCTCTCATGGACCTGAGAGCTTCAACTCTCGTCTCTACACTCTTCATAAGTCTCCCTCTTCCCCCACCACACTTCCTTTATTTCCTTCCTCAGCAATATTGTGTGTGTCTCAAATTCCTAGTCCGTGGTCAGATTTGGAAGCATTACAAATGGATGGTCTTATCCATACCTCATTAACTCTTGAGGAGGTCTTCCCACCTACCAGCCTGACTGTAATTCATTCCTGGGTCAAAGGGTTGTTATGATCCTAAGAAATTCAATCCAGCAAAATTATTGGTTCAGTGGAGGTTAACGCAACCACCACCCTTTTATAGCAATCGTGGTCTCTTCTTAGCACGTCCCCTTTCCAACAGTCATGCAACATGTATCCATTTTCTATTAAAATAACAAAATTTACATTTATTGACCTTTTATATAAAGGTCCATCAAATCAAACATTCACACCTTTGAGTTTTCCATAGTTCCCTGACCAATATAGTTATAATTACAAACTGGGGGAAACAAGGTGTTACATTATGGGTAAATAAAACATGATAAAATGACTTAACCCCTTAAGCCCCCTCTCTAGTGGAATCATAGCCCCATATAACTCTTGTCCTTGTCTGTCTGGTACCCAATGATGTATTTTATTATTAATAATGATCAAAACATTACATTTCATAGGCATGTTGGCCTCTTTAATTGTTTGGGCACTCTGTCCTTTCGTCAAATAAACAAAATACATTATTTAATATGGGGACTCAAAACTAGGGTATTATAGGATTTCCATGAGAAGTATTTAGTACTTGTAATAAAAATATCATTGGGATAATCCATATTAAAATATGCAAATAATATGGATTTAAAATATGATACTGATGATCTTGATAGAAATCTCTCAAAAAAATAGGCAATTTTGAAAAAAACATGGCACTAAAAATGGACTTCGGATGTGAAAGTTATGCCCTTTTGAAAAAATGAATAAACGGTAACAAAAGAGCCACATGGAAAATAGAATTTAGTCCACATGATGATGCTCCTCCTTATCTAAATTTTTCTATAAGCTCACTTTTAAATAAGTTACTTATGAAGTGACTTACTTTTATAGAACAAGTGAGAATCACTTTTACAATCAAGCTACTTTATAAAGTTGCATGTAAAACAAATCACTTAAAACAAATTATTAAATTTATTTAATAGTGATTCACTTTTATAATTTAATGAAATGAACTTTGCAATGAATGCATGAACTTAAAAAAAAAAAAGTAACAAAAAATAGACTTGAACTCAAGACCTCTTACTTAATAAAGAAAATTTTAACCAAGTGAGCTAGTGCAAAACACATTATAATCATAAATTTGCAAAGGATATGCAGAATGAATTTGAAATGTCATTACTTGGAGAACTATCCTCCTTTCTCGGACTTCAAATACATCAAAGAAACCAAGGAAATTTTAATTCTCGAGCCAATTATATCTGAGAAATGCTAAAGAGGTTTGGAATGGAAGATTGCAAACCAGTTATCACTCCCATGCAAACCAATTGCAAGTTAAACAAAGATGATGATTCAAAGTATACAGATCAGAGGCAATACAGGTCAATTATTGGCAGCCTACTATATGTGACAACATCCAGACCAGATGTAATGCAGACAGTTGGACAGGTGGCATGATTTCAAGAAACACCAAAGGAATCACATGTGTTAGTAGTGAAGAGGATTTTCAGATATCTCAAAGGAACATAAGAGTTTGGATTATGGTATCCAATATGAAAGGATCTATATCTTATTTCCTACACAACTGAAGATTGGGCAGATTGTATTGATGATCGACGAAGCACTGGTGGAGCAACGTTCTACTTGGGTGACTACTTAGTATCTTGGCTAAGCAAGAAACAATCATCAGTATTTATATCTACAGCTGAGACAGATTATATTGCAGCAACAACATGTTGTACACAGGTTCTTTGGATGAAACAAAATCTAATAGATATGCAGGTTGAGTATTATTAACCCATTCCAATCTATTGTGATAATACAAGCACCATCAGTATCTCAAAGAACCCTGGTGATGCACTCCAAGACGAAGCACATTCCAATCAAGTATCACTTTCTACAGGAACAGGTTTCAGAAAAGAACATCAGAGTTGAGTATGTGAAAACAAAAGAACAAGTGGAAGACATCTTTACAAAACTACTTCCACGGGACGCCTTTGATTATCTTCGCCAGAGACTCGGAGTTATTTCTACTCCAAAATGAATTCTTTTGAATGCTTATCTTATATGTCTTAGATGTACATGAGGAATCACCATAAAGAAGACAGTTCAGTTAGGCAGAGAAACCCTGGATCAAAATATACCTTTACCATTGATGACAAAGGGGGAGATATTTATCAGATGCAAAGGATAGAGGCATGATTCCATGGGGAGAAATGGTCACAGAGATGCAGAGGACAGAGGCATGGTTCTAGGGGGAGTATGAATGAAATGAATTCAGCATTGGATGAAATGAGTTCAGTATTGCATCAAAGTATTGCCATCAATTCCAAAGGGGAATATTGTTGATTAATGTTGGTTGTCATTGATGTCAACCCTTGAAGAAAGTATTGTAGATAATTCTGGTAGCACAAAGGTTTGGGTAATGGAACCAAGGTTGTTTCATGTATAATGGTATGAGTTTTAATATATTTGAAGGTAATACTATTCTATATGGATAATACATGTCATGCCATTTCTAGTGGTATGTGGAACATCACATAACTCCTCACGGTTTGAGAGTTATGGCCTTACGAAGTTGGAGTCACATAACTCCTCACGGTTTGAGAGTTATGGCCTTACGAAGTTGGAGGACCCTCATATGTTGGCTTGAAGCCCCAAAAGGTCAAAGAAGTCAAAGAGCTTGCAAAGAAGAAATTATTATTTAAATGATAAAGTAAACTAACAAAGTCAAGAAGGATTATTTAAATAATAAAGTGAAGTGACAAAATCAAATAAGATTATTTAAATGATAAAGTGAGGTGACAAAGTCAAGGAGGAATATTTAAATGAAAGTAATTGAGAACTTTCTAATTATGGAAAGTGGTTAACCCTAAAAATGAGGAAAATAGGTTAAGTGACCTAGAAATGGGTTAAGTGACCTTGAATATGGAGACTATAAATAAGAGGCAAGGCTCTCTCATTTTACATAAAATTTGATCATATTGAATATATATATGTGAATGAGGTAACCAAAGGATATATAAGCCTAATTTCATAGCGAAGGTGAAGAAAATAAGGTCGGAATTCAAGGGAGGATAAATTCTTTTGATGATGCTTTCTAAGGTATGTTATTTACATGCCATCTCACCATTTTCTCAATAAATTTTTTTACTAGAACGATTTAGACCGTGCGATTGATAGGCCATTGAGGAAACATAACCAAGTATCCATGGTAAAAAATTCATCTTGTGGTTCATTGTATTTTTGGAGTTACACTCCGTGGAAAATAGGGTTTGTGGCTAGCCCTGAAACTAGTCTAAAACAGGTGTTTTGGGTAAAAATGTCATAACTTATTCATAACATATCCAAATTAAGTAATACCAAATGTTTTGGTTAGAATACACTCTTTAGTATGTTGTGCAACATTTTCAGATCCATTCAGCAAATATTCTGTGCGGGGAACGTTCTATAATGTCACTCTCTAGAATAATCCAAAATTCAGCAAGGTATGCCATTTTTTCTATAACTCCTTTTTTGAGAGGTTCCAAGTAGTGAAACTTGGAGGAATTGCATAAAAAAACTAAAGAACATTGTCTACTACTTTCAGATATTTATTCATTATAGGTACATAGTTATGATTATTTCAAGTTAGGGTTGTTGGCTAATCCCAAACTAGTCATGTGAGACTAAAGAAAACTTTGATGAAAATGCTAGTGCTTCCGATGAATGTAATTATTCAAGAAATATAAGAAAAATAATTCTTTGGCTTTCTCCCTCTTCGGGTTTCCACGTAAAACATTGGTGTATTGTGTTTGTGTATTATTTTTCATTTGTTCATTACTTATTTATTTTGCAGTTATTGGATGATAATGCTACATTGATATAACACTTGGATTATATGGTTAAAAGGGATTAAATTTCTCTATTCCTGATTCACGCCCCCTCTCAGTAATCCAACAATTGGTATCAAAGCAAGTTCCTTCGGAAATCAGTTTAACCACTGAAAGGTAGATCATGGAGAGAAACAACTTATATAAAAATTAGAATACTACGGTTCAACATACAAAAGTCTGCATTTTGGAGCATAAGGATGAAAACATATATACAGGCAGAGGAATTTAAAATTTGGCAATCAATTGTAGATGGATACATAGCACCAGCAATTCCGCCAAAAAATGGCAAAGCAATGAAATTTGGTCAGAATAATTCCAAAGCCAAAAATGCACTTTTGAATGGTCTTAGTGAAACAGTATTCACCAAAGTTGCACATCGTAAATCCGCTAAATATATTTGGGACAAACTTCAAAATATTTATGAAGGAGATTCAAAATTCAAAGCAACAAAGATTCAAAATTACAAATGTCGGTTCGAACAAATTAAGATGAAGGAAGATGAGAATATTGCATCTTACTTTTTATGAGTTGATGAAACAATGAATGTAATCATAGGATTGGGAGAAGAAATCAAATAATTTGTAATTGTTAAAAAATTACTAAGATCTCTTCCTATGATATTTGACCCTAAGATATCAGCACTAGAAGAAAGATCAGATCTAAACTCAATAAGCATGGATGAATTACATGGAATCTTCATAGCATATGAAATTAGAACTGAACAGGAAAATCCAAATATAAAAGAAGCAGCCTTCAAAGAATCCAAAACGTCAAAGAAAAAGGGAAGGAAAAAAGAAGAACATAGTAGCAACAGTGACGTCTCAGAAGATGATGAAGAAGTGGCCAACTTTGTCAAAAGACTAAACAAGGGAACTGACAGTAGGTATAGAGGTAAGATTCCTTTAATTTGTTTTAATTCTGATGGTATTGGTCATTTTGCTAACAAAACTCTTTATAAGAAAAAGAGAAATGATGAAGGTTACTCAAAAGGAAAACAAACATACAAAGGAAAAAGAACCACAAAGAAATTTTTCAAGAAAAGATTATGCAGCAAAGAAGACATCTCATCATCAGATGAAGATGAAGTCAATGACAGTGAGATTGAAAGAGTTCTATTCATGGCAGTACAAGACTTTGATAAAGAAGACTCAGAAGAAAAATATGAAGAAGTCAAAGAATAATATGAAGAATTCGAATAAGAAATTGAGGAGGCATAAGTTGACTACCAAGAGGAATTAATGTGTGCCATAGAAATTATCAAAAGAGAAAACAAGAAAAACAAGAAACTACAAGACGAACTAGAAAAGAAATAAGACACTCAAGAACTAGAACAAATGATCACAAATTTGAAGGTTCAAATAGAAGAATATAAAATAATTGAAGAAGCACTCAAAGAACAGCTAGAAGAAAAAGACAAGATCATTGGAAATTTGGAAGTATATATTGTCACATTAAGAAAGGATCTTCAAAAGAAAAATATGTAGAACAGCTCAAAAGTTTTCGATGACATTGTCAGCAGTCAAAAATCTCATCATGACAAGTTCATACTTGGATACAATCAGAAAGAAAAAGGATCAAGATCCAAAACAATAGAGCAAGAAACATATCCAGTAATCTATGAAGAAACAATCAAGGGGGATAGGAAGATATAAAAGGAATATTACAGGGACACTCCTCCACCGAGAAGATTCAGATTTTAGAATCAACAACCGACAGACAGGCCTCAGGAAGAAGAGGAATTTATAAGAGTACCTCCTTTCAGAACATATTCAACTCCTAGGTATCAAAATATCTTTTTTGGTTATGTTATGCATGTTATAATTTTGGACATAAAGTTGTGAATTGCAGAGCTAACAACAGGAACACAAACAAATTTGAAAGTCATACACAAAGGGGTTATCCAAGAAGGACTAGTGAAACACAAATAAGAAGTTACAACATGTTTGAATCTTTTATAACTGAAGTGGAATGTTACAAATGTAACAATTTTGGACACATGGCCAAATATTGCAGAATGGCAGTCCCTCCTAGAGAACCACAATAGAATAACAACAGTCACAGATAGGAACCTCAAAAAAGGACATGGATAAGAAAGAAGGATCAATATAGCAATGAAGAATTCACACTCACTCTACAAGCTAAGAAGAAGAAACGTGGTTGGTATGTTGACAGTGGTTGTTCAAAAAACATGACAGGTGATAGAGACAGGTTTCTTACATTGCAAAAGGAAAGACATGGATCAGTCTCCTTTGGAAATGATGATTCAACTAAAATCATTGGAAAAGGCATAGTGAGAATTGGGAACAAGAATACCAAGGCATAAAATGTTCTACTAGTAGAAGATATGAAACATAATCTTCTAAGTGTGAGTCAAATGTGTGACCAAGGTCATAAATTTACTTTCGATTCACAAAAATGTGAGATAAGAAAAGAAGGTTCAGGAAAATTGATTGCTACAGCTGTGAGAACTTTAAGCAACATATATGTATTAAGTGAAAATGGAAATGAAAAGTGTTGTCTAGGAAAGGAAGATTAAAGTTGGATATGGCACAAAAGAATGGCTCACATACATTTTGATATCCTTTTCAAAGTCAACATAAGAGAAGCAGTCAGAGAAATGCCCTAGATCATGAAACCAGCCAACACTTTATGCAAGAATTGTCAACAAGGAAAGAAAACAAAGACCAGGTTCAAATCAAAGGAATATTCAACAACAAGGCCTTTGGAAATTGTGCATACTGATATGTTTGGAACAACTACAACAAAGGGTTTAAAAGGTGAGAAATGCTTTATGATAATTAGTTGATGATTATACAAGAATGACTGCAGTTTGCTTTCTCAAGAATAAGTCAGAAGCTTTTGAAAACTTCAAGATCTACAAGGAAATGGTTGAAAATGAAATGGATTCAAAAATCAAATGCTTGAGATCTAATAATGGAGGAGAGTTAAATTCAAAGGAATTTATGGACTACTGCAACATTCATGGAATAAAAATAAAATTCTCCATTGCTAGGACACCTCAACAGAATGGAGTTGTTGAAAGAAAGAACAGGACAATATAGGAAATGGATCGAACAATGTTAATGGATTCCAAATTGACAAATATATTTTGGAAACAGGTAATGCATACAAAATTTCACATTCAAAATAGAGTAATGCTTAGAAACAACACTAAAAAAACTCCCTACGAGCTATGGAAAGGAAGACCATCAAATGTGAAGCACTTCAGAGTTTTTGGAAGCAAATGCTACATCAAAAGATAAGATGGAAAAATGATAAATTTGACTCTCGTGTGGACAAAGGAGTACCTGTTGGTTACTCAAGTACAAGGAAACCATACAACTGTTACAATCTGAGATTGAACAAAGTTGTAGAAAGAATCAACGTAAAAATTGGTGAAACAGGAATACCAGAATCAAAGGAAGAAGAAAATGAATCAATGGAACATCTTTTTGAAGAAGAAGCAGAAGATGAAAAGGAAGTAGAAGAGGAAGATGAACAGAATCTGATAGAAGAAAAAGAGAAAGTTCAACAAGTGCCTCCAAAGACACCTAGAAAATGAGTACAGAAGAATCATCCTTCATATCAAATTATCATAAACAAAGACGCAGGAGTTGAGAATAGAAGATGAATCCATTCACCAAAACAAACAAACCTAGCACTCAGATCTAAGATTGAACCAACCTATTTTGAAGAGGCCATCAAGGATGAATTTTAAATTTGCAAAGGATATGTAGAATGAATTTGAAATTTCATTACTTGGATAACTATCCTTCTTTTAGGGACTTTAGATACGTCAAAGAAACCAAGGAATTTTTATTTCTCAAACCAAGTGTTGGCCCTTGACCAAGTTTTGAATTTACTTGGTCATAATTGACTTCTTTTGGGACTTCAACAGCCTTTCAAAGATGGAGCGCCAGGCGAAGCAAAGATCACGGGATATCAGCCCACTTTTGGGCCCATTTTAGGTTTTGGGACAATGTAATGGGATAGGGATGTCGGCCCGTGGGTTTACCCACATTTAGGCCTAGTTTTGTAATGTATAAATAGACGTCTAGGCATCTAGTAAACTATATAAGGATTGTATCTATGTGCTATAGGCTATGTGCAAAGTGGGATCTATGTGATCAAGGGGTTGTGCATCTTGTAATACTTGCAAAGATTAGTGCAAGTCCCTATGTAGAGATATATAAGGCTTTGTCCTGTAGCGCAAGGAAGAAGGATCTAGCGAGCTGCACAGATCATCTGTTCTGTGTGTAGGAGGGTTTTGGTAGCTTTGTTCCTATAATTTATTGGAGACACTAATAAAGAATAAGAGTTGGTGGATGTAGGCCTGGGGTGAGGGTGAACCACGTAAATCTGTGTGTTATGCTTTGTGCTTTGACTTGATTTGTTTGTCTCTTCTTTGGCTAAGTGATTTGATATATTTAGATAGATATACTTATGCTTTGTGTTTCATTGGATGTGTGTGAATAGTAGATATGATATGTGTGAAGATGCTTGGTGCTGATTTACTGTATTTGATCTATTTTATTGTTACTAAGTGTTAAACTACCTTATATCTAAGTGAATACTGCAATGCTCTGTGTTATCCATGAAGTATAAGAAGGGTTGAATATTGATGAATGATCGATTCCAAGTGCTCTTTAAGTGATATAATCACAGGTCTATGTCCCAACCTAGGTTCCATACACTTGATCCCTGCAACCACCCCTGCCTCTACCTCAGGTGAGACTTCATCTGTTTCATAGGTGTTGTCGAAAGGGTTGGTAGTTAGGGTTTTGTTGGTGTGATGTTGTAGCGTTGAACCATGGGTCTGCCCTTGTGCCAACAAATGGTTCCATGAAGAGTTTCTCATAGAGAAATTTGAAGTACAAGAATGGGTTCACAGAGCACTTCACTCTGTGATAGTCATTGAAGTCTAGACAGAAGAATGGGTTCCACAGCAAGTGGCGCAACTGGAAGGAGTGATCCAGTAGCTTCAGCAGCACGTCGCAAACCTGGAACTTCGCACTATGCCCGAGACTCCTCAAGAAATAAGAGATCTACGAGAGGAAACTTCCTGCAATGCAGTTGACTAATTAAAATCCTTTGCCTTGGAATACAAGAAGATGAGCTCCAGAAGCACTCATACATATGAAAACCTCACAGAAAATCCAGAGTTACGGGTGTTAGATTCGCAGCTCCAACATGCAAAGTAACAGGCAGACACGTTACAAGCACAGCTAAAGGCCTTGTCATGATTCAAGAGAATGAAGAGGTTTCCAGAGCAATGCACAGCCTAGAAACAGGTACACACGCTTCAAAGTAAAGTAATGGAAGTCTCTCAAAGACTTCAACTAGTGCAAGAAAAGTCATGCCAACTATTCACCAAAGTTTAAAACCAAGGAGTAGAACTTGAACAGGTTGTGAGTACAGTAGAACAACGCCTAGAGGGACCAGTCAATGATGCACTCATCCAGGAGTTCACTGAGCAAGAGGCAATCACACTACAACAATTCAAAAAGCTCGAGCCAAGCTCAAGGCATTTGAGGTAGAATTACTCAGACCAGAGTGACTTGGGATGAGTCATAGGTGAGTGTTGGGGGCCTGTTGGCCCTTGAGAAAGTTTTGAAGTTACTTGGTCATATTTGACCATTTTTTGGACTTCAATAGCCTATCGAAGATGGAGCGTCAGGCGAAGTAGATATCATGGGCTCTCAGCCCAATTTTGGGCCCATTTTGGGTTTTGGGGCAATGTAATGGGATAGGGATGTCGGCCCATGGGTTTACCCACATTTAGGCCCACTTTTGTAATGTATAAATAGATGTCTATGCATCTAGTAAATTATTTAAGGATTGTATCTATGTGCTATAGGATATGTGCCAAGTGGGATCTGTCTGATCAAGGGGTTGTGCATCTTGTAAGAATTGCAAAGCTTAGTGCAAGTCACTATGTGGAGATATAGAAGGCTTTGTGTTGTAACGCAAGGAAGAAGGATCTAGCGAGCTGCGTAAATCGTCTATCCTATGCACAGGAGGGTTTTGGTAGCTTTCTGCCTGTAACCGAATGGAGACACTAATAAAGAAGAAGAGTTGGTGGATGTAGCCCCAGGGTGGGGGTGAACCACATAAATCTGTGTGTTATGCTTTGTGCTTTGACTTGATGTGTTTGTCTCTGCTTTGGCTAAGTGCTTTGATATATTTAGATATATCTACTTATGATTTGTGCTTCATTAGATGTGTATGAATAGTAGATCTAATATGTATGAAGATGCTTGGTGTTGATTTAGCGTATCTGATCTATTTTACTGTTGCTAAGTGTTAAATTACCTTAGATCTAAGTGAATATTGTGATGCTCTATGCTATATTTGAAGCATAAGAAGGGTTGAATAATGATGAATGATCGATGCCAAGTGCTCTTTAAGTTATATAATCATAGGTCTGTGTCCCAAATTAGGTTGCAGATACTTGAGTCTTGCAACCACCCCTACCTCTACCTCGGGTGAGACTTCATCTGCTTCGCAGGTGTTGCTGAAAGGGTCGGTAGTTAGGGTTTTGTTGGTGCTTTGTTGTAGCATTGAACACTGGGTCTGCCCTTGTGCCAACACCAAGTATATCAGATAAATGCTAAAGAGGTTCGGAATGGAATATTGCAAACCAGTTATCACTCCAATGGAAATCGATTGCAAGTTAACCAAAGATGATGATTCAAAGTATACAGATCAGAGGAAATATAGGTCAATGAATTTTAGCCTACTATATGTGAAAACATCCAGACCATATGTAATGCAGGAAGTTAGATAGGTGGCACTATTTCAAGCAGCACCAAAGGAATCACATGTGTTAGCAGTGAAGAGGATTTTCAGATATCTCAAAGGAACAAAAGAGTTTGGATTATGGTATCCAAAAGGATAGGATCTATCTCTTATTGCCTACATAGATGCATATTGAGTAGGTTTTATTGATCACTGACGAAGCACTAGTGGAGCAGTGTTCTACTTGGGTGATTGTTTATTATCATGGTTAAGCAAGAAACAATTATCAGTATCTCTATCTACAGTCAAGGCAGAGTATATTGCAGTAGCAGCATGATGTACACAAGTTCTTTTTTGATGAAACAAACTCTGATAGATATACAGGTTGAGTATGATGAGCCTGTTGGTCGTGGAGCCTGATTATCTTCCTGATGTAGAGGTTCTTTGCTTTCAGCCGTGTCTGGGGGGGTTGGGGGCAGCGTCCCCTGATGGGGGTTCGGGGGCAAAGCCCCCGAAGCAAAAATTTCCTTATAAAAGTATATTTTAATTTCATTGTAAATCTGGACCGTTCATTATAAGGTCGCAGAT
>CBVK0100069315.1:0-14946 GCA_900067695.1 Picea abies
AAACATTGTGGATCGAAAAATTTAAAATATCGAAAACCACCTAAAAACGGAGGGGGGGTCACTACTGGTAGCACCATTTTTAAAAACAGGTTTAAAGATTGGACCCCCAAGAAAACAAGATCTCTGTAGAGTTCTCATTAAGTTGGTAACAATGTTGGTCATGTAAACACATATCATTCAACTTTCTCAGATCCACATAGATCCTAATTCCTCACTGATTCACAAGCCTTAGCTAAACATGAGACCATACTAGTTTGGGTTTTCCCATCATATCCCATGTCTTTTTAGGTAAAACATTCAATTATGATCCCAAGACCAGGATGAAATTATCCACATCATACTCCCCAATTTGTGCACTAAATATGAATTCTCCATTGGTTCTCTTCATGCACAGTAATTGATTCACCACCCTTTGTGCGACAGGAGTTTCCCTTCCTCATGTATAGTGATCAATCATGTCATATAGTGTACTTGCCATAGTTTTATCTTTCATCATCTCTAGATAACTCCTCATGAATTATGTTTGTGTGCTTACCTTTCCAGTTGGTTTCTCTGGCATAGCACGATCTCTGTCTTGAGGCATAGATGATGTTGATGCTCCCCATTCCTATCCAAGTACCTCTTTTCTCTCCCTATGATATGTCTCCTTTTCTTTTTGAGGATCAAAGGTTGGCAAGGGTCCTACTGAATTCCTCACCCACTTATTAGTCTGCTTCCATCCATTCATAATATTAGCTCCTTTTATAGCTCATCCACACATAAAAATTGCTATTCTTGGGCCTTCGTTGCATTTTTCGGCTGATATTTTTTGCACATTCTAATTTGGATTCTGGTTCTAGTTTCCTCTGGCCTACCATTTCACAACTAGCCGGGGAAAATCTTCTGTTGCATGCTCTAGTTCTCTGCAGTATGTGAACGTTGTACATGGATTTGGAAAGTCACGGGCCAAGTGTCCTGGTTTATTAGAATTATAACATATTATTGGTCCTCTTCCTTCTCTACCAAAATTGCCTCTTCCTCGACCTCTACCAAAATTTCCTTTGTTCCATGGATTGAAGCCTCTTTGATTATTATATTGCGTACCACCCTCTTCTGTTGCAACATTCTCCTCCTGAATCATGTAAATATCTGATGTGTTATCCCTCATCAATTCGAACGCACAAAAATCCTTCTCTTCATGTCCAACCGACTTGCAAAAATTGCAAAACAAGTTCCTTGGTATACTCTAATACTTCTATAGTAATGGAAATTCAGTTGGGTGATGACCCCATTTCTTACATATCTCGCAATACCCCCCTCCTGGTAATGGATTCAACACTCTAGTCACCAAATACTATGCAAATGTTGGGCATTCATCCTTGTGATGGCCTTCAGTCCTACATTTGGTACACCAGAATTGCTCTCGTTTCTCCTTCCCTTTTGTAAGTTTTGCCAGTTGAATCCTCAATGCAACCAATTGTGTTTGAACTTGTGCCATCCCTCTACTATCTCCTACAGGAAATGATTCCAATTTCATTGCAATTTCTAGCGCCTCAGGCTATGACGCAACCTTCTATTGTATCAATGGCCTGCAAATGTGTGGTAGAATCAATGCAATAAACCATTCTTTATGTTGTTGATTGAGGATCCAGAAAGTTAGTCTACCCATTAGATCCTTAAACCTTTGATCGAAATCCCATACTGACTCTGTTTGCCCCTATTTAATCTCCTTTAGTTCTTTAATGTACTGCGACTCCAAATTTGGCTTCTTGAACTCTTTCAGCAGTGTTTGCCTTATCTTTGCCAAAGTCCTGACTTGTCCCATAGGTGTGGTACTATGTACCTTCATGTACCAGAATAATGCACAATCACTAAATGTTGTCACTAATTGCGCAATCTTCATAGCCTCATCATGTATGTTCTTAGTGACCCAAATTGTTGCGCAGATAAACATATGTTGTTCTGGGTCCTCTAACCCAACTCTCTGTAACTTAGGCAGTCTAAGGGTGTTGTATAGCCCTGCCATGTTTCTTTGTGTAGTCCCTCCTCTTGGTGATGCTGGTTGACTCTGACTATGACTCTGAATATGAATATGAATTTGTGCACCGCTCCCACTACTTTGACTGCTACTATCATGTCTTACCTGGTTAACTATAAGTTCTTTTGATAAGCCTTCAAATTTTATATCTGATTGTGGTGACACACATGGGGTCGTGGATTCGACACAGGACTTACTATGAGTAGGACTTAACAGTTCTTCTATTACTGGAATGAAATGGAGCTCCTCTTCCTCTCCTCTTATGTGTGGTATATCCATAATTTGGATTATTGCACAATGTCCTCTCTCCTCTGGTTCACTGTGCAACTCTCCTTTCCCAGCCCCAATATTTCTCCTCTTGTACCTCCTTCCTCTACGCAGTTCCCCAAAATATTCTTCTTCCTCTGGTATACCTTCTTTGACTCTTTGCATCCTCAATCCCTCCCTTCCTTCTTCATCGCTTCCTCTCTCATCCTAAGACTATCCTCTTGTCATCCCCTGGTTCCCCTATGTGCGCAAACCCCCTTAGTGGTCGGATTGCATCGTCATTACACACTTGTCACATAACAACATATTTATCCACGTACTCAATGATTTCATGAACCTCCCATGTGGACCTTTAAAAAGTTCCCTTTCTGCAACACTATATGATTGGGTATAATCTACAACAAACCCTGTAATGTTTCCTCCTAGTATGCTATCCAACCATAAATCAAATACATGATTAGTTGGGTTACTTACGGAATTCAATTTTCATACCAACTTAGGAGTCCAATTCCTCAGTGCTGCAGTTCTGTACCTTCTAGTATTTTCCACTAATCTTTCTATCCACTCAGTTAGAATAATTGGAAATTTTCCAAATAAAATTTCATACAATTCTGTGTACACATACCTTTGCATCCATTTCTTGTCACTCATCCAAGGATTTCTGTTCTCTTGTTGAGAAAAATCCCATTCCGTCCTTTCCAACCATTCTGAGATATCTTTCTTAGTCAACCTCCAAAACATTCCCTCAATCTCAAATTTTGAGTCCCGACAACATAACCATTTGTTAGCACTGCACACAGTTTTTAAGACCCTAGGTTCTAGTTGTATTTTACCAAAAAAACCCACCAGACACTGACCCTTTAGGCATCACCTACTTGCGTAGATGATGTCTCACCCGAGGTATCTATTGGGACTGCAAGAACCAGGCTTTTGTAGTAGTGAGGGAATGGGAGGTGACAATTCTGTTCATTCTTCCTTCTTAGTTCTGTGCGCATAATTCTGTCCTTGTTCTCTATTAACTACTTAATGATTTTAGATTCATGCTATCATTAGATTCCACTTTATCACATAATTCGTCACTGTAACAGTCATGATTATTGCACAATGATTATGCATAACATAGATATAATCTAATAAGCATAAAACAAAATCCATGAAAAATCATATAATAGACATGTAACACAAGATTTAATGTGTTTCACCCAACTTTGGGCTACTTTCACAATAGATGGCTTCTTTATTATGCGTTTATCAATTTCTTATGGGTTGCGCACCGCGCTTACAAATATATGTCATGGTTATCTTTCTTCTCTCCTAGCCTAGCCGCTCTACTATGAAAGCCTCTCTCTCTCGCTCGCTCCGTCTCATCTCTTGCATTCAGACATCTATTCCTATCTTTTACAGACTAGAACAAAAAATTAGGAATAGGAACCCAATTAAACGAGGAGGAACCCCTATTCTCCCAACCTATTACATTTTTATACATAAAATCTAGGGCTTAAAACCCTACTTGGTTCCTCCCAAAAATCCTATTAGAAGGTATGACTACTCGAGTTAACTGGCTGTTCGGTTGCTTTCACTTGCTTTTTTGTATGCATGATGCTTTTTCACTATGACTGCTTGTTCGTCCTGATTTTTCACATCGTTCCTTCTTTAGCATGTCAAGTCGTCATCCTTTATTTTTGCCCACTTTATTCTCCTACTTTATTCGTCTCTCTGCTTTATTCTTCCCTCTGTTTTATTCCTTCTTAGTGCGCGCTATACTTCTTGATGTGCCTCCACTTCTCATTGTCCTCTTGGATGCGCCTCAGCTGCACATTACCTAGTCTTCCTTCTCCTACTACGCACCTCTTTTGTGCAATTCTTCTATACTTAGGATTTTTCCCAAAATTGTATCCCAAAACTGCATGTCCAATAAACAATCGAAAACAACACAATGCTTTTCTATCCAATCCATACCAATCCATACCAATCCATACCAATCAAGCAGTCATAATACCGCAGTAGTATGATGTTCAAATATGACTTAGTGTTAGTTCCATTCATGTTTATAGGGAATTTTTTAACAAGTTCATTAATTCTTCTCTTGGTTCTAGTAGCTAGCTGAACTAACAAAGACTTTTGATGCTTACATTTCTTCAATTTAAATCTCTCAACTATATTTGGATCTATATAACTATGACTAGCTATAGAATCAATTAAAATAGCTATGGGTTAATGATCAATCTTATCTCCCACTTCAATCATGTGGGATTGATAGTCTGCTAGTCTATTTTCTAAGGATGCATAGATCCTTGTCATGCTTTTTCGCACGTCCTCTACTATCTCCTCTTGCTTGATGCTATGCATGGTCTTCATCTTATCTCCTCGATGAGGAAAATATTTATACATGTGATCTCCTTCACATCCCCAAAACTTTATGGGTTGATTTCTTTGTTGATGTTTTTGGTAGCATCGGACAGGTACTTCCACATAGGCATGTGTTTTTCATGTGGATGTAGTCGAAAATATTCTAGTCTTGAGTTTTCTTTAGTTAGAAGGAAAATTAAAGTAAAATTGTATTTATTAGTGAATTGAGTTACTTGAGGACATGCTTAACATGCAACATGTAATCTAAATCTAAAAGTGAGTGTGAGAAGCAATGTCAAACGTATATCACCTTTGATATTAGAAATATATTGTAACTCATGATTATAAAAGCAAGGCTAGGAGAAGGAGGAAAATACAATTCACATAGATAGCAAGGGAGGAACTTTGCTAGTGTGGAGTCACCAAGGTCACATTCAGGAGTAGAGAAGGACCTATACTCAAGTTCTTGGATCATGAAGGATGGTGATTCAAGAGGGCCAAGGACAATAAATTCACTTAGAGATAGAAAATGAATTTTTCTAGTGTGGAGTCATTCGAGAGTGTAGAAGCAAAGAAGGAATTTTGTTGACACCACACACGAGTTGAGGGAGTTGACACAGATTATTGGATAAAAAAGCCTATGATTAAAGATATTGATAGGTGGAGAGGGAATTCCATATAGAGGTCATACAGGTCAAGGAGGAGAGAGAACCGAGGCATACCCAGGTGAGTTTCAATAGAAGGAAGCCACAAGAGAGTGTTGGAATGTATGGAACTATTTGTACATGTTTTCCGTACACATCTGAGGGTCACAGAGGATACAGTCATGAACATCCATGGTTCACAGTGAGGAAAGTCATAGATATCTGCGAGTCACTGAAGAGACAATTGCGGATTCCTAAAAAAGTGTGCCAAAATTGATTGCACAACAGGTGCTAGAGGGAAAACCCCCTCATAACTATACCAGGGTTTAAAGTATAGACAGATAAAATGACTCCCTAAAATTCAATCTAATTTCTACACTACCCCAAACATACCAAAATAGATGAACAAAAAACAATGAAAGAATAGATCAGAAACTATACATTTTATCCAACGTTTGGTGATGATCTCCTCAATATTTGTAGTTCCCAAGGCCGCAAGTCTCCTCCAAAAGATGACCTGCGTCCACAACTAGGAAAACTAGGCTACAAGCATACTATTTCTATTCATAGATTGGAGTGAGATATAAATTGTTATGTATTTTCTTTGTTCAGATAAAATGACTCCCTAAAATTCAATCTAATTTCTACACTACCCCAAACATACCAAAATAGATGAACAAAAAACAATGAAAGAATAGATCAGAAACTATACATTTTATCCAACGTTTGGTGATGATCTCCTCAATATTTGTAGTTCCCAAGGCCGCAAGTCTCCTCCAAAAGATGACCTGCGTCCACAACTAGGAAAACTAGGCTACAAGCATACTATTTCTATTCATAGATTGGAGTGAGATATAAATTGTTATGTATAAATCAAAGAAAATACATAAACATCATCATTTGGGATAGGGAAAAGAGATTCTTTTATTCATTAATCAAAGATTTAAGCTTACAACCTTTGTAGGCCTACGCTCCACGAACCTGGTCCGGGATCCTCTTAACAATGCTCCAAGTGCACCTTAAATAAGCATCTTCTCACAATCTACTAATCACCTCAAGGGAAGGGAATGTATTGTATGGAAGAAAAGGGGCTAAAGAGGGAATGCTGAGGAAATAACTCACAAAAGGTTGCAAATGCTTGGGAAAGGAAGGAAAGAGAATTTGGACAGAGTTTCACTATTCTAATGCTTCAGTGTGGAATGAGACCTCGAGACCTCCTTTTATATGAAAAAAATATGGTTATTCGGTTGGGGGAAAAATTATAGCAGGTGAATTGGTTGGGAAACCTCTAGTAGCCTGTAAATTCTATCGAATTCCTTACAACTTTTTAATTTTTGCAACTTTTGTAGGTATACACGGGATATTTAGTGTGAAGAAAGCATATGTACGTGGGCTATCTAGCATGAAAAAAGCATATCTATGTAGGCAATAGTGCAGGAGGGTGCGCACATGCTCTAAAAATTGGTTTTTTAAATAGAGTTCCTCAACAATGATTTGGCAAATTATGCAAGTAATAAGGCCAATGCCATGTATGCATGAGTAGGAAATTTTAGGGCTATAACAACAGGTCATCCCTTGCTAGGTTATTCTGCAGTTATATTTCTCTCAATGGGACATTATCCTTATTACTTGACCCCTGATTTTATCATAATAAAATCGTTTTCAACATTGGTTTTCCCTTCGGGGTTTTTCCAGGGGTATTTACTAAAAACATTCTGGTATTTATGTGTGCTTGATTTGGTTTCCTAGTTTATGCTTCCACTGCATGATATTGAGTTGAATATTTCAGTAGTGTATTATTGTTTTGTGAGCTACTAATATGATTGTAGTAAGGAAATCACTAGATAACAAAGTACCTAGGTGTTGGAGTAAGAATTTCTATAGTATTGGCCTCTTTCCCAAAGGCTCTATCATTTTCTGACCACCTCGAGATGGTTTCCCTTGTTGATATGCTTAAGATATATTCCTTATGAAAGGTGGGTTGAATACTTTCTTCCTTTGAGCCATGTTTCCTTTCTTCTTGTCATCCAAAGCCTTTTGGAAAACTAACCTTCCTCTTTTTTCTCATACAAATACTTAGCCTTCCTTATGGATTCCTTTAAATTCTCGGGCTCATCAAATTGAAGTTTATCCTTGTAGAAGGATAGAAGTCAACTCAGGAATCTATGAATTTTGACCTTCTTGTCTCTAATGAAGCTCACATACTTGATAAGTTCCAAGATTTTTCTCTCGTATTCATCCATGGTCATGTTCCCAAGTTTGAGTTCAAATAACTCTTGCATATTCTTGTCATAATATTGCTCTGACAAGCACTATTGCTAAAAATATTTCTTGAACTGCTTCCAGGAAAATATTTTCTCATTAAGGTGCTTAACTTGCTTCAATCAATCCCAACACATAGATGAATTCCCTTGAAGGTGGTAGGATGGAATTCTGGCTTTTGCATTTGATGAGTAGTTATGCAATTGGAAATATTTTCTCATTCCCAACAACCATGCTTCTACATCTTCACCTTTCTTGTTTTCTCCATCAAATGATCGTGGCTTAATTTTCCTTAGATCCTCTTGTAAGCTATCTGACCCATGTCTCGTTCTCTGATGCTTGACATGAGATATACTTGGATCACTTATTGAACTTGAAGATGCATATGTTTTTCTAGTTGAGTGCCATGGGGAATGATGATGTTGTTTCCTACTAATATTCCTTGACCGTCTAGATCCTCCATGATCATCCCTCCTATCATGAGACCTAGACACTTCCACTTTCCTGGCACTAACTTCTTTCCTTGTGCCAAAATCTTTGTTGACTTGATTCTGTAGCATATCCAGGCTTCATAGTATCTCCTATTGATATTTCATGGTCCTTTCATTATCAACTCTATAAGTCTGCACCTCTTTTTGAAAGATTGTCATAGTTATAGTGTAACACCCTGTTTTCACCCAAGACTATAATTTATGTACAAACTTCATATGTTTTTGTTATGATAAATGTAATTATGTTTTTATTTAATATAAACACCAAACCGCCGACTGAGAGGGAACAACCTTGATAGTACTAGCCATGATACACCAAACAAAATTGATGAGGCAAAGGGACTGATGGAACATTTGAGTGTAGAGGAGATGAGATACATCAACGGAGAAAATAGGAAGCTTGCACAACAAGATTATTTATGCTTGTAAACATAAAGAAATACACCTACTACCATAATAGACATACATGAAACCACATGACCATCAAATGAGGTCGCAAAGGTGGTTGAACAATTAATAAATATAGGTAGTTAACCCTTGCAGTTTGAAAAAGGCTGACTGAACAACTGATAGGGGATACCATGGAAGGCCCTTTCAGACTGTGAATGGAAGATTGTAGGTTACGTCTACAGGAAGTCAAAAATATCCTAAGGGGACAAATAATAAGACCAAAGGAGGAAAACATAGATATGATATGAGCAGACGAGAATGACATGCAAACATAAAAAAGAACAAAGCGTAGAGGTTTGAATGTGTTGATTGATGAAAAGAAGGAAAGAGAGGAGCTTTCTGGAGAAAAAGAGAAAGTTTGTCTGGGTTTTGATGATCACCCTGAATAGAGAAGGCCTAGATTCCTAAACTGGAGAAATAGTGGGATGCAACTTGGTGCTTACTAGACAAAATCTTACACTGGTAAGGGGAGGTCGCCGAGGGACTGTTGAGCAGAGAAGGGGATCCATTGTGGAGAGGAAATCCAGTTGAGAAACCACCTGATAAACCTACAGATACCTAAATCTTAGTGGGAGGTGGAAAATTCTGCTGTGTCAAAGAAGGAAGGAGAGTAAACTTCCTGGATCATCGCAAACTCGGAACCCTGATGAGTCAATTTCCTTGGTGGTATCATGGCTTGGAACGAGGGTGGCATGTGGTAGGAAGTGACTCTATAACAAGGCCTAAGGTTGGGAGGAAAGACATCCTCTCTCAGTCAGTTGGATTTGGAAACTTCCTTATCAGATAAGTGTTTATTTTCAATAAAACTGACTGTGAATGATATATTTGAATGTATGTGTAAATATTTGAATCTAAGAGAAACTCAGTTGTTTATAATCTACTGTTTGAATGCATGGAAGTTGAGATACATTGCAATGTTTATTATTTCTCTAATAATTGTAAAATGAGGTAAGTATGAACTGTTGCATGCTTGAAAATTTTATATCCCTGTAGGGAAAATCTATAGACCCTGCAAGATCTTTCTCCTTAAGTTTCTAAGACTTTTAATGGCCTTAGAGTTGTGCCAAAACCTTGAAAATCTAGGTTGAAGCCTTGCAGAACTCGAGAAATGGATAAGTCCTGAAAATGGACCGTTATATCTCATTAAATCCCTATGTTAATTAATATCGAATGACAACCGTATATCTGGAGATATGTGAAACATTGATCACAGTGAGCTGTTTAGAGTGTAAGTTTCGGAGGGAACACTCGAGTGTTGTGGGAAAAACCTCAAACAAGAGACTCCAAAATGAACTATTAAGAGTGGTAATTTTGGGGGAGGGGTATCTCATGTACTATTGAAAATCCCTGAATGAGAGACTCCTAAGTTGAGAGTGTGTGGGCCGTATATTTGGAAGTGGGTGAGTTAATCCAAAACCATTGATCATCGAGGGTCCCACTAAACCGATCGAGAGGAAAGAGCAAGATGGTGCTGACTGTGAGCATCAATATGAAGATACATGTCAGAAGTCGATTAGTTGACAGAAGTGAGTGTGGGTCTAGCAGGATCGAAGCTAACCATTTTCAGAATACAACTATGAAGTATTCAAAGTACTCCTTTGAAGTGTTTGGAGTATGACTCCGATACAGGGTAGATCTAGACCGTAGGTATGTGAATGGGTGAAATGTGACCATAGTCATCGATCCACCTGTTATCACTCTGTAATTTGCATAAGGCTGTGAAGGCAGTCACAGAGGCAACATCAAAACCGCTTCGAGTCAAGGATCTAGCCCTCGATGACTCAGAGAGGGATCTCTCTGTTTGATATATACTTGTTTGAATAGATATTAGGATAGCTAATGGGTTCAGAGTTTGGATTTTTTAAATGATTGGCTTAAACAGGAGAAAAGAGGTCCATTGGGTAATGGAGTCACATCTAGCATCAAATAAGACAGATTTGACATGCCGTTAATGCAGGGCAAGTTAGGAAAATCATTGGATCTTCATAGGCTTGATGTATGGTGGAGAGGAAAATATCAAGAAGTCAAATTAAATACAGAGCAATGAAGAATTCTGAATTCAAATTTCAGTGGAAAACATAGAAAATATCCCAAGGCAAGTGACAAAGTGTATCTCTCAACAAGTTCTACCCTATTACTTCTTAGAATATTTAAGATTGCAACATACAAAATGGAGTTACAGAGGGACCCTATTACTTCTTAGAATATTTAAGATTGCAACATACAAAATGGAGTTACAGAGGGAGACAAAATTACAGAGGAAAACTTCACCAGTGGATTTGACACAAGAGTCCTGTCATGCGACACTGTGTTGTTGTAATTTATTCAAAAGCATCCATGTGTAGGATTTACATCGAAAGGTACAGTCAGGTCCAGGAGGGCCTAACAGGATTTTACATTCATCAGGGTCCAACACTTTATCTATTAAAAACATGGATATAAATAAAATACAATCCTTAGGTTCAGGAGATCGAATTCAATCCTCCTGGCCGAAAATAGCAAGTAAATCCCAAAAATATCTGAACTGAGAATTTGGTCGAATTTGTTGAAAATAGGGGTACGCTCAGACATTTGTTTCTCCTTAGTAGTGACACTTGTGCATAATATGGAGGAGGTTATTGTAGATGAACATGTTCTGGACAAAAAAATCCTTTGGTTTCTCCAAATTCGTCTTCAGCTCGCCGAAACAACTCTCGCAAAATCAGGACTAAAATAGGAAAATATGGAAACCTGAAAAAAGGGGTTGAAAGATGGCTTCGATTCTCCTTGCTCATGGCACCTTTGAAAAATATGAAAGAGGTTTTTTTTCTTCAGCCCATTCTGAAAAAAAACTCTCTCCGTTTTTTAAAATTCATCTCCATTTTCCCGGAATCCGCTTTGGAAGTCGACGTGTTGAACAGGTCCGACTAAATTTATGAGTGTTGATTTATTTTTGGGGATGTGTAAATGTGAAGTTGCGGGAGGGGGGAATGATTTGACATTTTAACATTTATTTTATTGTTTTATTGTTTTTTTTATTTGTTTCTTTTTACGTGTTTTCCTTTTCGTTTTTGTTTTAATGTTTTATTACGTGTTTTAGTTTTGTTTTGTTTTTAATTTGTTATTTGTTTTATTAATGTTTTAAGCTTTTGTTTTATGTATTTTATGTTGTTTTTTAATATTTCAATGATATAGTTAATTTGCATTTTATTTTTGTTTTGTTTTATTTATTGTTTAAATTATTATATGTATTATTTATTTTTTAATTGTTTTATATAGTCTATGTTTTATATTTTTAAATTGTCTTTTAGTTTAAAGTTTTATCCTAACCTAATTACTAACTTAATAAATTAATTAATAATTAATTTATTATTAACAAAACTAACCTAGTCTATTAATCTAACTAAGTTAAATTAATTAATATTACTTTATTACACTAATTAATGTTAAAAATTTCCACTAATCATTTATTATTAACCTAATGTTTTTTATCTTAAGTTTGTTTATGCAGGGATTAAAGGCGAATGAAATGTAGCCAATGGGATAGATGGACAAAGCGTAGAGGTTGATGAATGATCAGACGGGTTGATGAAGGATTGAGCGAAATGGATGGTGGGGGAAAATGGAATCAACCGAGCCAGGTGTCTTCATCACGGGAGCAACGCCAAATCAGCAGCCGAAGAATTGAGTTACCTATGATTATAGGTCCCGAACACCACTATAAGACCCATTTAAATTAAGAGATGATGTGTTGATTCCATGAATGATGTGGCATGCTAGCAAGCTAGGTAGGGCTCCTTAGTATGACATATGACAATTGTTAACTGGTTGAAAGGTTGAGTGTGGTCCATCTAGATAGGAGAACATTATATCCCCGAAAAAATCTCAACCGTTGGTCAGAGAGACCATAAATGTATGAACATCATCCATCGAGAAGATGAAATATTCCTCGATACCCTGATTTTGGAGTAGCGAAAATTACTGAACTTTTTGAACGTCGAACAAATGGTATCAAAAGGGAATATTCTTTGATGCTGTACCTGTCAAAGGTAAAAGTTGTGCGATCCAAGAGAAGGCCCAAACTTTGACGACTATAGGATTACCTGGACTGAATTTCCACCATTGAAAGTTAGGCAGGTGCCACATTATCACCACGCCAAATGGAACGAGTGACATGATACCATGTGGCTGTGAGACAAATATTGACCATGATAACCCAAGAACTTTGGAGGGCCATAACTTTCGATCTAGAGATCAATTTTTGGTGAAATTACAGTCATTCAAAATATCTTGATGAGAAAAAAATGTTAGAGTTGTCAAAGAGGAAATCTGAGATAGTCGAGAAAAGTGAAGATTCTAATGCCTATCCCTTAAAAGGACACTTAGATCAATTTTTGGTGAAATTACAGTCATTCAAAATATCTTGATGAGAAAAAAATGTTAGAGTTGTCAAAGAGGAAATCTGAGATAGTCGAGAAAAGTGAAGATTCTAATGCCTATCCCTTAAAAGGACACTTAGAGTTTCTATGTGTTACATATAGGATCCTTCATGTCTCTTCTCCCGTTACACTCAGTCTCAACATTACCCATGCTAACATGAATGCCTATGATTTCTTCTTCATGGCTGTAAGACCCTTTTTTATCATCCATATCTCCATTTATTATATAGGAACTAAGGTCTGTATATTTAATTCTGCAAGAATGTGCATGCAATAATTGTTGTTAGAATTACGCATATTAATTCTGCAAGAATGTGCATGCAATAATTGTTGTTAGAATTACGCATATTGCAAAATATTTATTAATTAGACTACAAGTCATTTTTCATATCAAATTATGAATAATATTAATGCACTATTCTAAAATATGATTTGTTAAATTCATTCTTCTCTGAAACAACTTTTCGACGACTGTGAACATGCCTCATTCTGAGTTCTGAGTGAAAAGTTACAAAATTTACAAGTAGCAATTTCCACTCTTTTACTACTACAAAAACATATTTTATCACTTCCTGATAAAATTCATTTCCCAAATCAAAATTATGGGTGGATATATGTATTCTACTCCTCAATACCTTTCTAGCGACTATTTGTTTGTTCAAATTCAAGCTCTGAGTTGAAAGTTATGGTATGGAGAAGTTTTGACTATTTTACCCAATTTATCGCTATATGCTATAGGTGTCGTCTTTCTTTTCTGTGCATTTTCAGGTACCCATAAAACAAAAATGACTCCATGGATGTATTATATGGTTTGTACAATTTCCATAGGCTACTCCTGTGCCACAAAAAAACTTCTGAGCAAGTAGTTATGCCCTTTGGAAGTAAACTGGTCCCGGAATTTTACCTCAATTGTTTTAGCTCTAACTTTCTCATACAAGCTTTGTTTTGCGCCTGAAATAGCCCATTGGATAGCTCTCTCTGAGATATTTTATTTAAGATACAGAGAAATAGTGTACCTTGTTACAATCTGTTCTCCTGGGTTTTGATTGTCTAAACACATCATTTAGGGCCTCAAAATCATCCTGCAAGTTAATGACCTCCGAAACCCCAATAAATTCATATAAATTTGACTGTTTTTAATGTTTTGATAGTCATTTAATATGAGCCTTCGATTTAAAATTGGAAAAAATAAATACCATTGATCTGCTCTCCATCTTTGATCAGTGATCGACGATTCCTTTTTGTAAGCCGAACTTGCCCATCTATCTACCCGATGCCTGATCTTCGACCATCGACCATTCCTCTTCAAAAACAATTGTTTCCCATCAATCTCTTCATCACCAACCATTGGTGATTGAACCTCAGCAAATTCCTCTTACAACCAGGTTATTTACAATTCCACTGAACCTCTACCATCGGTCATCGACCAACTCTTGTCTAACGTGGAAAATACACTCATGTGGCATGACACATCATCTCGAGGTATCAACTTGGCTAACATGGCATGAAACATGGATGTTGACGTGGCATGAGACATGGATGATGATGTCATCATCCTCTTTTCTTTCATCGAAGATCGACCACTTCTCTTGGAAGACTTAAAACATTCCACTAATTCTACCGATGTCTGATCATCGACCATCGATGATCTAGTATTTTTCTCGATTGAATGAAAAATATCATGGAATTATTCCGATCCCTGATTATCGTCTATCAGAAATCGATGGTCCCCTTTGGATGCATGAAACCTTTTCCAATTTCCGTTGATCCTCGACCATCGACCATCGATGAATTTTCTTGGCGAACTTCAATACTTAGAAATTTTTTGACCCAACTCTACCGACGCCCGATCACCAACCATCGACCATCAGAGGTTTCTTTTGGGCACGTGAAACATTTGCCAAAATATGTCGTTCCCCGATTGTTGGTTGTTAGCAATCAAAGATATCTTTTTTTCAAACCCAAATCTTCTCCAAACTCACCGATTCGACCATCGGTCATCAACAAATTCTTTTTGAAAACTTAAAACTCTTCCGCAAGTCTCACCG
>CBVK0100069316.1:0-14946 GCA_900067695.1 Picea abies
GTGTTTCCGTCCTCCTTTCAACCCTCAACATGTCGGCAAACCATTTCACCGGCGAGATCTCGACGGAGCTCCAATATCTGGTCAATCTTGCAGTCCCTAATCTTTCCGTCAACGAGCTCACGGGTTTGATTCCCCCATCGTTAATCCCGTGTGCATATCTAAATTTCATAGATCTCCACGACAACAAGCTCACGGGAAGCATTTCCCTACAGCTGGGGCTCCTGACGAGGCTGGATGCATTTGATGTTTTGAAGAACACGTTATCGGGTATGATACCGCCATCGCTAGTGAATAGAAGAAAGGTTTTGTCACACTTTAATGCGAGTTCCTTCCTAGGCAACGAGCATGAATTCAGCCAGGGCTCCGCCACGCAGGCCCTCTCGAGGGCGACGCCGACATCCTCCTCCACCTCCTTTCCACACAAGAGGATCTACTTGCAGGAAGCGAAAGGAGGCCCATATCCAACGAGCAAGCTATCAACGTTTATGCACCAATCACCTTGTGACAAAAAATATTGCAACCTAGATCTCAGCCTCCAACTGATCTCATCCTTTGCAGTCTCCCACCTATTCAAGGGCTCGCCTTGTCGCTGAGCACTTACACGATACTTACAATGGAAATAACATGATCCCTTTGCTGGGAGTTGCGCCCTGTAAACAATCGTAGCTCCTTGTGCCGTGGGCGTACCCAAATAGATCACAAAAACAGTGACGACTCCTCTAGATCGGACAGTTGGGTGGCCTCAAAACACATCCAAGGAAATGCACAATGTTGCAATAGCACACCCCAACTAACAATGCGATCCTCACACGTCAGGATATCTGTTCCACGGAAATACGCAGATCATTTCTCCACGTTGGCGATGCTTCACCCACGTAACAGCGATCTCAACACAAATTCTCTGATAGCACTTGTTGGGCACTGAAAGCCCACATAGATTAATTTACATCAGAAACAGGAGATCATAGCAAAAGATCTATTACACATGGAGACACATAATTTACGTAGTAAAACCCCTAGAAGTAAAAACTTCGAGGGGACAATGGCAGCAATATTTTATTCCTCTATTAACCGAAGATTATAACCAGCAACCCAGGAGAGGGTTTGAAGCCCCTTGCTCAATATTTTCCTCAAAAGTTTACATATTTAAGCAATCCTCTATCCAATAACCTAGGAAAGGGCTTGAATCCCCTTCTTAATATCTACCTCCGAGACTTACGTATTGAAGCAATCCTCCTATAGTTACATTGAAACTAATTCATTTATTGTTGCTTCCTAATTTATCCCATTTGTTTCAACAAATTGAGATCTTGAGAGAAATCTAGAGACAATAAAGAAAACCAACTTATCCTAAATTGCTTGTCACCTCCCAACACTTATATCCTAAGGATATGGATGTTGATTGACAATAATAGGTAGTGGCATTGATGTATGGAAGTGTAGTTTTGGCATATAGTGGAACTGAGGTAATGACAAGAGACAAAACAAACTATTTTAATTCAAAGGGTAGTGCAATCGATGTATTGAATCATAGGCTCAACATATAGTGCCATTGAAGGTAATGACATTAGGAAAAACAAACCATTTTAAGTCATTTTTCTAACAAAGTAACCATTTGTCACTTGGTTTACTTTGTTTCTATGTTGGTTGGTACTTGGCATATTAATAGGTTGTCATTAACATTTGGCCTCTTAATGATTTATAAGTTGTTAATGGCATTTGTCCTCTTTATGAAATATTAAGCATGCATTTCAAATAAGCATGAGAGGTGTTTGCATTGTCATTGTGTGGGAAGTTACAGAATAGTTTGCATGGAATGGTGACAACACCTCCCCAATGAGAGTGTGGCCTACCCAGTGCAATTTATCAATCCCAACAACGAGATGTGGCTAAAAAATTCATTGCTAACTCTCTCAACCAACAAAACCTACAAGGAAAAAGATTGTCAGAGCCATGTCAACATCTCTAGAAGTTCATGGATATGGGGGTTGTAGGTGCCAAGAATAAACTTCAAATACTTGCAAGAAGTCGACTCCACAACATCTTTTGTAGGTAATGTCTCTTATTGTGCAATTTTTTCAAGTAACTTGCCAACCTATTAAAAAACCTAAGGATTTAGGAAAATGAAAAAGGAAGGATGGGATGTTATTGTTTTTATCCATAGGTTTTGTTATCACATTATTTGTACTTGTGCAAACCCATCCACAAGATGTGAATGTTGTGTAACAAGTAGAATTACTAGTCATTGTCACCTACACAAGTACTTCCCTTGTTTTAGTGAAGGAAAGAAATCTAACTCAAGGGAAGCTTTGATAGTGATCTCAAGGGATCCTCTAGCAAGATAAAGACAAGTATATGACCCCCTATCTTGGTCATTAGTTGAAATGGGATAGGTCTAGTAGAGAGGTTGGAATTGGTTATACAAGGTGATGGGTTAACTTATGTGAGACAAGAAACATTCAAATGCATATAATAGTCAATTACTAATTTATATCACTTGTCATTCACCTATAGATGTTATACATCAAGTAGAACCAATTTCTGTTTTAAAATTACACTCACAAACCAATGTAAATTAGCATTAATTAATTTGCAATAACAACCCTAAATAGGCCCAATAAAATCAACTACTATATCTCACAATTAATCCCTCAACAAGTAAATCAATATCTAATCACTAAACAATGGATTTGAGCTGATTTTTCTGAAGTATTAAGTAAGTTATCGACAATTAGTAAAGCACTAATGGAAGCACTAATGGTTGTAGAAAACCTTTTATAACAATACAAATAAAGAAGTATTAAGTAAGTTATCGACAATTAGTAAAGCACTAATGGTTGTAGAAAACCTTTTATAACAATACAAATAAATATACTAAGTTTGAAAAGAGTTGAGTTAGTTTTAGTGAGTGAGAGAGGTTAGGTATCCAATGATTTTAAGTTTCTTTATGAGAGAGATAGTTTGTGTGAGAGTGCAAACACTTGTAAAAGAATAGACTAGTGTTTTCTTCTTCTCTTTGGTAAAATTGAGTCAATGCACAACTTGAAGATCAAGTTAAAAGGAAAATAAGATGTAAGAGAGAAACCATGGGACTATACTCTCATACGCCTAGGACGTCTAAGACGTCTAGCTTAGATAAACAAGAGAATTAGGTTTTTAACTCTAAGGGGTAAAAAATCTTAATCCTTAGAGTCAAACACTAGCCAAGACAAACCTTAGAGGGATAGACAATCATAACCCATAATATAAACCTTGAATGCTTCAACTAAAATAATGGGGACTATTTGAGGAAGGGGATAAGTAATATTAACCATTCTAGTTTTTTTCTCAAATAACAAAGAAAATAAAGATAACATGTAATTATTAACCATCTAATAAATAATTTCACCAAGATAAAGCATGAAAAACAATCAAACTTGCAATAGACCACTTACTAAACCAAATCGTATGCATGAAGAAACCATAAGTCATGAGATCATCCACCAATAATAGGGAAAAACATCTTGAAGACAAGTGCACACAATTGCTTATAGTGAATAAAGTGAGAGCGCGCGAGAGAGAAAGACTAGTAGTGAAGTGAGTTTTTTTTTTTATCAAAATGAGTGGTCCCTCTATTTATATGATGTATTCAGGCACCTATGTCCAAAATAATGCAGTTAAACAATAATAATCTATGATACAAGTGGGGTCGACCCCTGAAATAGCTTCTAAGAATGATAACGCATGCAAATAGATCACAATAGGGTCAACCTTGTTGTGACATCAATCTACCAAAGGGTGAAGAGTGTCTCCCAAGGCCACCTGTCATTATCTAATGGTAGAAGCAAGTTGGAATATCCTCATCAAGTGCCATGTCACATATCAAAGCCATGAAGTGGTGTCTAATGGAAAGCAATTCCCAACATCATCAATAAGCCCTCACACATGATGTCATCATCAATATCTCAACATGAAGAGTGAGAAAGACAACATCCACGTGGGATGATCATGCATCACTCCTTTGAGTGGTGCCTAAGAATAATCAAGTGCAATGTGCTCTATCAAATGTTGAATAAGGTATGGGGTGAACTATCCAAGTTGTGGTATTTTTTCCCATATTTCTACCATCATGACCATATATGTGAAGTGAGAGCTCATATGAACATTGTCCAAGGTCCAGGAGGTGTGAGAGGATGTATCTAAAGGGTGTCAATCATCAAGGGACCTAATTCTCAACATCACATATAATGTATCCTATAAAAAGTGCACAACGTCCTAGGGTGAGAGCAACAAAACATTCTCCAAATACTATGCTAGGTGCACTCAAGTAAAACTAACAATGAAAATCTATAGTAGTCCTAATAAGCATATAAAGTAATCCTTCAAGTAATACAAAATCCAAATGAACAACTCTCTCGGTATCGCCTTCAAACTTCACACAATCCCAAGAATTTATGCAATTTGGAAAGTTTAGGTACATTGTAGGGCCATCAAAGGAACCTATTAGGTGTGTGAGTACTCAAGTAGAGAGATATTTCCTAGAATAACCAATCAGAAATATGTAATGAATGTGAGGTGGTCATGGGTTTCACTTCTGGGAATGGGGTCATTAACATGCAAGATAATGTATCTCTTGGGGATTGGGTGTAATTTAATACAAAACAAATAGAAATAACTACAGATAGTTTAAGAGGAATAACTTCGAAGAAAAGCATGCATTGTGATGAGCACATCACAATGCACATTGAATATATTGTTTATCATTTCAAGCATATGATAATGATGTATATTTTAACCCTGAATTTAATACAAAACAAATAGAAATAACTACAGATAGTTTAAGAGGAATAACTTCGAAGAAAAGCATGCATTGTGATGAGCACATCACAATGCACATTGAATATATTGTTTATCATTTCAAGCATATGATAATGATGTATATTTTAACCCTGTACAAGAAATTACTCCAAATGGATTCTTAATAAAAATAAAAATAAAACACACATTACATAGAGATTTCACCCTATAAACACAAATTGAGAGAATCAACAACTTGTTTAGAGCCACACCTCTAATTATTTTAATCATCATATTCCTTCATTGTTTACAATACAATATATAAAGGAAATCATCACATCAATACCCCTAATTCATTGACCCATTTTAGTTAACAACCCTAATTCCTTAAACAAAATTATAAAACCATCGACAGAAACCATGTGTTGAAAAACCACCAAAAGTAGATGCAAAAACTACCAAAAAAATAATTTTGGGGGGCTTTGCCCCCAAATCACTTTACAAAGGGGGGCTCGAAGCCCCCCCTCACCATTTCTCCCACTTCAATGTACAATACATGGGAACAATATTGCAAATAATATAACACACACCAAACATTCTCCCACTTCTATGCATATAAGAGGTTACATGATTACATAGTCAACAATCGAGGGAAGCAATGCACATTATTTATCTACACCTGGAAAACTTCTTAGTTCTCACATAATATTTCAATAAATATGAAACATTCTTCAAAGTATATACTTTCATTAGAAACACCTTCTTCACTTCAACCATGTCTCTCACAAAGTGATAATTAACATCAATATGATTTGTCTTTGAATGATAAGTCGGGTTCTTCGCCATGAAGATTGTATTCTGACAGTCACAATCTATCCTTACAACTTTATTTACCAAACCAATACCTGAAAAAAAACTTTGTAACCATAATTCTTCCTTACTTTCATGAGTGGCTGCCATGCATTCATATTTTGTAGTTTAGAGTCCCACTAGAGGCTCTCTTTTTCTCATCCAACTAATTCATTTTCTAAACAGGTTAAACACATACCCACTTGTAGATCTTTTGCGATCCATGTCTCTAGCCTAGTCTGCATAAGAAACCCCATGTATGTCCAAAACTCTATCCAATCCTGGTCTTCCATGGTAGCACAATTTGTGTAATTCACAATGTTCGATTTAGTACAGACCATTGCATACATCAAACCACCAACTGGAATATCATACAAAACAAGAGACATGTCATCTTCCTCTTCAAGTTTCTTCGACCACTGATCCACAAATAACTTTACACCTATAGGAATAAGAACCTTGATCAGATTTCCTTCATGCATATTAAACCTTAGAAATATTGTCTTGACTTATTTCCTCCAATTTAAAGAAAGTTTCATGTTTTACCAATCTCTTTTAATTTCCATACCCAAAATGAAATTGATAGCATGAAGATCCTTCATGTTAAATTTATAATACAATTGAGTTTTCACATCTTGGATAACCCCCTTATAATTTCCTATCAACAACATATCATCCCCATACAAGACCAAATAAATGAGGTGATCACCGATTAATTTGAAATACACACAATGATCTAGTTTTCCCCTTGTGAAGCCAATTCCAAACATATAAGTATTAAAATTTTGATACCACATTCTTGGTGATTTATTTAACCCAAAGAAGTATTTTTTTATCTTGCATACCATCTCTTTCTTTTCCTTCATAGAGAATCCTTTTGGATACTTGATTTAGATTTCTTCTTCCACATCCCCATGTAGGAATGTTGTCTTCGCATCCACTTGCTCTAATTCAAAATAAAACATGACAACAATAGACAAAATAAATTTAATAGAAGTTAACATGGAAACATGAGAACAAATTTCACCAAATTCAATTCCCTCTACCTAGGAATAACCATGTGATAAGGTAGTTCTTTCAGATTCATTGCATTAGTTTTTTATTCGACATTTCAGACCAAACAAATGTGGTCCATCATCACGAAGAGTTTTAAGATATGAGGGAAATCTAAAAAGTCATCAGGTATATAAATATAAAAAAAATTTTAGTAACAGAAAACTATTACTAATCAACTACTACTAATTAATTTATATAATTTGTCCTTGTGGTTAGTGTTGGGATCCAATTTTGACTTATCTTCCAACCATCATCTATGTTTAGATTGTTAGGTTGTTTTTCAATTTTGATGGATTCCCTAAATTTTCTATTGTGATAGTGATCTACCTTGGCAAGAATTGTGGCCTCTTCAATACAAATATGATGTTTTGTTTTATCTGAAAGTTCTTCCAATGATGAGGGACAAGTGCGATTGTTCTTGATATCAACAACATGTTCTTGAATTCTAATTCTAAAGGACCAACCTCTTTGTCCTATGTATTGTTTACCACACGAGAAAGGGATCATATAGACACCCTTCTGTTCAATGGGATCAACAGAGTCTTTGAACGACCTAAGGTAATTCCTGATAATGTTTATGGGTTTGAAAGTTGCCCCAATTATTTTCTTCTTCAAAATCCTAGCAAGCTTGTTTGTTGTTCCTTGTATGTATGGTAATAAAACTTTGGACACATCATTATTTGTTTGTGCCTTACTTCTAGGTATTTTAGAGGCATTTTGAAAGGCTCTAAACACTTGATGTTTTTTATAGCCATTATCCTTGAAAACCTTGAGGACGTGGTTTTTCTCTTCATCAAGGTGTTCATCATGAGAGATTTTGAAGGCCCTAGTAGCTAGGGTGTTTAGAACCCCTAATTTTTGGGCAGGGTGATGATGGGATTCGACATGAAGGTATTGTTCGGTGTGAGTTTTCTTCCTATAAACTTCGTGGGCTAAGGATCCATCGAGTATTTTTTTGAACTTGACATCTATAAAGGGAATAATTCATTTATATTCAACCTCCATAGTGAAATTGATGTGATTGGATTTTTTATTGAGGTGATTTGCAAATTCATTTAATTTGTCATAACCATGGGGCCAAATAGCAAAAGTATCATCGACAAACCTATTCCAGTATTTGGGTTGAAAGGGTGAGGAAATAAGGGCTTTGCTTTCCAAATCCTCCATGAATAAATTAGATATGAAACGAGAGAGGGGGGAACCCATAGCAACCCCACATGTTTGTTCATATATGTCTGACTAGAAACTAAAGAATGTGGATTTCAAACAAAATTCAACTAACTCAGCAGTACCTTGGTCAGTGACTCTCTTGATGACATCCATAGCTCCATCAATGGGAATCTTAGTGAAGGGAGAAACAACATCAAAACTAACGAGGGTATCACCATTTTTCAAATTGATATATTTGATCTTGTTTACAAAGAATGTGGAATCTTTAGCAAAAGAGCTAGTATTTTTTAGTAAGGGTTTGAGTTTATGAGCCATATATTTTGCAAGTTGATAAGTAGGACTACCTATTGTGTTGACAATACGTCTAAGAGGGGCTCCTTATTTATGAATTTTGGGAAGCCCGTAGATCCTTGGGGTGGAAGGGAAACTAACAAGCAATTTGTTTTTATCCACTTCATTTATGTTGCTCAACTTAATGGCATTAGAGACTTCCCTTGCAATATTTTTTAGGGGATTATTATTAAGTTTCTTATAACTCCCACTATTATTGATATGGTTTATCCTTGTTCATAATGACAACAACTCCCCCTTTTTCTGCTTTTAGGACTACTAAATTATTATTGTTGTTGAGATATTTTAAATCCAAAAACTCTTCTTTGGTGATATTTCTTTTTGGTGGTTTCACTCTATGGAGAATTACTGAGCAATCTTGCATGATTTCTTCTTTAACATTATCCAAGAGGTTTTTAATTCCATTTTCAATGCTACAAAGGATATCCTCAACAAGAATTTTGTGAGGGGAAATAGAAAAGTTAAGACCCCTCTCTAGTAACCTAGTAGTGTATTCGTCAATGGATTCACTCGATAGGTTAAAACTACTAAATTCTTGCATTCAATAGATCTAGCCTGGTTACTATTGATATTGCATGCCATAGTTTCAATCTGGTTTCTATTATTATTGGATGATTTTTCATATTTACCTCATATCTTAAAACTCTTCTTAATGATGGAATAAATTTGTTTGGTCTAAAATGTCGAATAAAAAAATGATTCGATGAATCCGAAAGAAATACCTTATCATAACATCAGTCGCAAAAATCTTAGAACTGAAAAAAAAATGATCCAACGCCTTAAAAAATATAAGAAATCAATAAATTACAATCCACTTCGAGGGGGAAACCTCCTTTACAATATATCCACTTCATAACACAATTATTTTAGATAAGATGCTCCTAAGACTATCTCTCCTTGGTGTATATATAGGAGACAAAGGGTACAATTAAAATGAAAGGGTGCGATGAACACGTTCAAAGCCTACATACAATTATAATACAAGAAATATAACAATTCAATAAGGGCTTAATAAGGGGGTTTATACATAACATGGGGCTTTATTTAGGGCTTAAAACTCCCCTCCCCTTAAAACAAGTGTTGTCTTTGACACTTGACTAACCATGAATTCTTTTGCATGAATAAATCATGTTCCCATGCCGTCTCCTCCACTAGTGCGTTCTTTGATTTGATGAGGTACTATGTAATTGTTCGATTTCTCAACTTATTTATTCTTGTTTCAAGGATTTTTTCTGTCTCTAGTATGATTTTCCCTTCTTCATTGATCTCTGGTAAAATAGTTTGGACTGGGATCTTGTTGTCAATGACCTTCTTTAAGAAAGAAACATGGAGCACCGGATGTACACGTGAATATGGAGGTAAATCCAATTTGTAATCCATACTTCCAATCCTTTGCAAAACCTTATAGGGGCCATAATATTTTGGTGATAATTAATTATGCTTATTTTGTTTCTTGAGAGAAATTTGTTTGTATGGTTGTAGCCTTAGAAATACCCAATCCCCCACTTCAAATATTTGTTTGTATGGTTGTAGCCTTAGAAATACCCAATCCCCCACTTCAAATTACCTTTCACTGCGATGTTGATTTGCTTGTTGTTTCATCCTATTTTGTGCCATAACCAAGTTGTCATTCAATAGTTTGAGGACCTCTTCTTGGCTCCCTATGTGGTCCTCCACTGCTTGAACCTTTGTATTCCCTTTCAAGGGTGATGTGATGGATTGAGGATGATATCCATAAAGTTCCATAAATGGGGACATTTTTCATGAAGTATGGAAGGATGCGTTGTACCATCATTCTGCCAAGGGAAACCACTTTACCCATTTTGTTTTTTTATAGGATGCAAAGAAACACAGATATCCTTCTATACATTTATTCACAATCTCAATTTGACAATTATATTTAGGGTGGTAAGATGAACTATGAGCCAATTTTTTACCCAAACAAAAAAATAATTAAGTCCCGAAATTTCTAGGGAAAATTGGGTCTCTGTCACTTACAATAATCTTGGGGAATCCATGTAGTTTTTGAACTATTTTCATGAATGTTGTTGCTACTGTACTTGATTTAAAAGGATGATAAAGAGATAAAAAATTGAGAATAATTTGTTAGTCGATCCACTATTACCACAATTACAGTCTTTCCTTCGGATTTGGGTAAACCTGTAATAAAATCCATTGAAACTTCTTCCCAACATTGGCTTAGTATAGCTAATGGTTCTAGGACACATGGAGTCTTGATTGTCTCTCCCTTATTCTATTGGAATCCCTGACATTTAGATACAAACTTTCGAACATAATTTTTAAGACCTTCCCAGAAAAAATCCTTCTTGATCCTGTGGTATGTTTTCAAGAATCTTGAATATCCCCCTATAGGAGAAGTTTGCAATTCTAGAAGGATTTTTTTTTGAGTTGGGAATTATTACGTAAGTATAGGAGATATTCATACTATAGAAAATTATTATTCCATACAAAATTATATATTGAACTTGGGTCTTCATGTATTTGTTGAATGATCTTGCATACCTCTTGATCTTGAATCCATTATACCCTTGCTTATTCCATACATTTAGATTGTGGGATAAAATAACACATAGTGAACCTTTTGTTCCTTCTTCTTTCCTAGAAAGGGCATCTACCACAACATTATGTTTTCCTTTTTTGTAGATAATTTAAAAGTCATAACCCAAATTCTTTGTAACCCATTTTTGTTTCTCTTTTGAATATAATCATTTCTCCAAGAAGTACTTCAAACTATCATGATCTATTTTTATATTGAAGTGTCCTCCTATTAGGTAGGGGTTCCATTTCTGTATTGCATGCAGTATGGCCAACATTTATTTTTCATACATGGGTTTGAATAATTTTTTTCCTTTAATTTGGCTTTTTTCAAAGGAAAGGGGTCTTCCTTCCTACATTAAAACTACACCAATTCCATGGCCTATAGCATCACACTCAACAATAAATGTTTTTTTAAAGTCAGGTGTGGCCAAGATAGGAGTTGTACACATAGCCTCCTTAAGTTTCAAAATATTTGGTTGCTTCTTTGGTCAAGGAAAATGCTTCCTTATTTAATAATTCAATTAGAGGTGTTGCTATTTGACCATAGTTCCTGAAAATCTTTCCATAATAACCTGTCAATCCTAAGAATCCTCTAACTTTATTCAAGGTTTTGGGAACTGGGCATTCCCTCATAAATTTAATTTTGTTAGGATCCACTTTTACAACTTCATGAGATATGATATGACCCAAATATTCCACTTCTTGAACCCCAAAAGAGCACTTGGAAGGATTTTCATAAAAAAAATTCTCTTCCAATAGTTTTAATACTTTGTCAACATGTTGTACATTCTCTTCCCAATATTTGTTGTAGATTAGTATGTCATAAAAAAATACTAAAACAAATTTTCTAAGGAAGGTCTTGAAAATAGAATTCATCAAGATTTGAAATGTGGAAGGTGCATTTGTAAGTCCAAATGGCATAAAAAATAACTCATAATGACCTTCATGTTCTCTAAAAATTGTTTTAGGACTATCTTCCTACCTCATTCTGATTTGATGATATCCCAAATTAAGAGTCAATTTAGTAAAGTACTTTTATCCATGCAATTCATCTAATAATTCATCAATGACAAGGATAGGAAACTTATCTTTGATGGTCAATTTGTTGAGTTGTCTATAATATGGACACATACACCATGAACCATCCTTGTTTTTAACCAACACCATTGGTGAAGAGAAATAACTTTGGCTATGTTGAATAATGTTAGCCTCTAACATTTCTTGTATCATGGTCTCAATCTCACTCTTCTCTGTATATGGATGCATGCAAGGCCTAATATTAGGTGGTACACTTCCTGGCTACAAATGAATAACATGGTCATGATCTTGAGTAGGTGGAAGACCCTTAGGCATTTCACCAAATACCTTGGAATGATTTTTGATAATTATTTGGAGATATGATGGAGTAGGTTCTATAGATGTTGGAACTTCAAGTGAGCACAATCGTGCAATTACACCCTATTTTCCCCTTTTGAGTAATTTTTCCATGCTATTAGAGCTTATTAATTTAAAGGGTTTCCCTTGGATACATTTAAGTGCAATTTCCTTTCCCTTTGAGGAAAATCTCATGAAAATATTTTGAAAATCAAAGGCCACTATTCACAATAATTGCAACCATTGGACCCCTAATACAACATCAACACCCCCCATTTGAATGGAAATCATCAAGCTATTTAAAAAATACTCCTCCATGTTGAGCTTAATACTATGACATTTCCCTAAACAATTTATGGTACCTCCATTTGCAATCATTTCTTGAAATTATGGTGCGGGGTATACAAAGCAATTGAGATATTTTTCTAATTTGTAATTGATGAAATTATGGGTGCTACAAGAATCAATCAACATTGTTATCTTTTTATTTTTGATGTATCCTTGTATATTGAGGTTTTTGGAGTAACGATGTCGACCAATACATGAAAATATATTGCTGGAGTAGTCTCTTCTATATCTGGGTCTTGTGATGGTTCCAATTCTTGATCTTCTTCCTCTTCATAGTCTATGTAGAATAATTTATTCTCACCACATTTATTCCCCTTACTGTACTTGTTGTCACAATTGAAACATAATTCCTTTTCTCTTATTTCATCCATTTATTGAGGTTTCAACCTTGCTGGTTTAGGTACTCTAGTTTCTTCTTCTTCATAATCTATATAGAATAATTTATTCTCATCACATTTATTCCCTTTAATATGTTCGACAACATAGGTATTCCAACAGAGGACAAACACCTTCAGTAACTACTCACATAACCAGATCAAACATCAACACAATGATGTTTTCATGTGGTAAAACCCCTATGGGGAAACATCCACGACCCCATCCAAGACGACCACTTGGAGCAATTTATCAATTCAAAAGAAAAATATTACAGAGATATTTTACAAGAGAGTTTCTCAGAATCGATCATCAAAAAATGACCCTCCATCCTCTTTAAATAGAGATCATGGACCAATCGGGTGTTAAGCCACGAAACCATGGTTGTTAAGATCGAGGAGAGTGTGAACCGTCAGATCAATCTGTGTCGGGAACATATTGTCACCATCGAATGTCCTGACTACAAATTCATATTAATGCATACTAAAGAAACGCACTAAGAAACACACTTTTACCTAACGAAACATTAGACCAAGTAGTTCTTAACTAAATCCTAAGTGTCTAAATATCCTAACATCCCCCGTTAAGAAAAACTTGGGATAGGATTGAAGGATTTACAATGTTGACACAATAGGATAAGTAAGGAGGAATTAGAGCATATCCCCTCTTAATGACAACTTCTTGAACTCCTAACATAGATCAAAGTTTGGAAAACTTCACTTCTGTTAAAGACTTTGTGAAAATGTCTGCAACTTGATCTTTTGTAGGGAAAAATAGAACTTCAATAACTTGATCATGAATGAGCTTTCTGATGAAGTGCATGTGTATCTCAATGTGTCTGCTACGTTGATTTTGAACTGGGTCTTTGGCCAGCTTGATGGCACTTTGATTGTCACACCAAATTCTGGTCGGATGCTAGTGGAGCACTTCAATAACTTGATCATGAATGAGATTTCTGATGAAGTGCATGTATAGCTCGATGTGCTTTCTGCGCTGATGTTAAACTGAGTCTTTGGAGATCTTGATGACACTCTAATTGTCGCACCAAAGGTTGGTCGGATGTTTCTGTTGAATCCAAACTCTAAAAGGATATGTCAAAGCCACAAGGATTCCTGACTTGCAATTACCATTGCTCGATACTCTGCTTCTGTTGAAGAAAGTGCAATAGCTTGTTGTTTCTTACTGGCCCAAGTGACAGATCCTGAACCAAGGCTGAAAACATAACCTATAGTAGACTTCCAATCATTAGGGTTGCAAGCCCAATCCAAATCAGTGAAACCAACCAATAAAGGAGTCCCCCCTTAACTGTAATGTATCTCAAACTGAAATTTACCGCTGCTCGGTACTCTACTTCTGCTGAAGAAAGTGCAATATCCTATTGTTTATTACATGCCCAAGTGACAGGTCCTGAACCAAGGATGAAAACATAACCTACAGTAGAATTCTGATCATCAGGGTCATCGACCCAATCTAAATCAGTGAGACCAACCAATAAAGGAGTCTCCCCTGAACTGTAATGTATCCTGAACTAAATTGTACCATTAACATAGTGAATTATCCTTTTAGCTTCTTTCCAATGGCTTTCATGGGGTGTTTTCATATACCAAGAAGCAAGAACAATAGCAAAGAAAAGATCAGAATGGGTATGAGTCAAGTATAAGAGGCTACCAACTAACTGAAGGTACAGGGTGGCATCAGCTTCAGGAGAAGTACAGGTGGCAGTGAGCTTGACTCCAGACTGGAAAGGAGAAGGGGTTGGTTTACAATCATCCATGTGAAAGTGATGAAGAAGGTCACAAGCATACTTAGACTAGGAAAGAAAAATTCCTTCATTGGTTTGTAAAACTTGGAGGCCAAGGAAGTAGTGCAAAAAACCTAAGTCTGACATTTCAAATTTCTTCTTAAGGCTAGTTTTCACATGGTTTAAAAATTTTGAGTCACTACCAGTAAGGATAAGGTCATCAAAATAAAGGAAAAGGATTATGAGATGGCTTCCTACTTTCTTGGTATAGAAATTAGGATCAAAATGGCATCTAGAGAATCCAGTGTCAATAAGAAAGTTGTCCATTTTAGCATACCAAGCTTGGG
>CBVK0100069317.1:0-14945 GCA_900067695.1 Picea abies
GTACTTTTCTTGAGGTTTTTCTATGCTATATTGATGTTTGGTTCTTAACAGATTCCTGGGTTAGAGGAACTTTCCCAACAAACACTTCATGTTACCAATGGATTTTCACTCATTAGTGTTCCTATTTTGGTTTCAATGGCCTTGGAGAATTTACTCTCCACCCTACAACCAGGGCCCTACAACCTAGACTTATGATCATTTTCTAATAAAGAAAAGGTCTAGTTGATTTTAGATTAGGTACCTTGTTCCTTTTATGGTTGTTCTTACTCAAAAAGGGTAAATGGAAGTGGACTATATAGTGTTATCACTCTAACTCCAAGAAGAATTTAAAATAAAACACGAATGGAATGCAATATTTAGTTTCGATGAAGCCTATCTACAGAAAGGAGAAAGAGGTCTCAAGCAAAGAAACAAGTGTAACATTCAATACAAGAAACATGAACTACTATTTGAATCCAAAAGGTTTTTAATATATGATTCAAAGAAATTGTAGGATACACTATTCTTATCTCACGAGGGGGAAAAAAATTTAAATTCAATTTATTTCTCTTTAAAATGCAAGGTCAAACGTGCTCCACCGACTAACTAGAATGCAATTAATTTTTGTTTTTCCAATTCTTTCAAATGCAATGAAAATGTTAATGCACCTTATTTTGTTTTATTTCTTTCAAATGAGATGAAAATAAATAAATGCAAACACAAAGTATCGCACAACAAAATAATGCAAACCAAAAAATGCAATCAATTAGGTCGAAAAGTAGCAAAAGAACTCAAAAGATAAGGAAGATGAAGAAGAAGTTTTCAAATTACTTGAAAAAGGTTGCAACAATGATTGTTGGGACAGGTCTCGTAAATATCTCAAGGGTTGCAAGCAAAGATAGAAACATATTTGGGCTATATTTGAAGGATGTCGCTTCAAAAATGGTCTTTTAGTGTTTGGGCGTGCCCTATTAGTTACTGTTAGCGCCACCATTTTTCTTTCCATTTAGAGTCAGTTTTGAGTCACGTTATGACCCATGTGCCCAAACATGTGAAGTCAGGTACGTAGCATCATGAGTTTTAAGTTAGCAAATGGTCGGTTGGCCCTTGGAAATGGGAAAGGGTGTCAGAGTCGGGAATTGTATTCATGGTACGGACATGTCTTTTCCTAGAAGGTCAAAGCCCGTTAAGAAGTCAGTTTCTACATGCTCTGGTCGAGTCAAGTGGTTAATAAAGGTTGCATCGGAAAGTACAACAATTATTATTAGTTCATCATGAAGGCCGAGAGAACCAAAAATTGTGGCGTTCGTATTAGGCATGCTTGGCAAGCCTTACCACCTACATCCTACACGCGGGGATTTTCCATGGACAACCTGCAAATCGACTTGAAACATCTTGTTGCCATAAATTCACTACCTTCCAACATGATTCCCTCTCTTTTCCAATTCGTTATAAATCTCATATGCTCGGCATGCCCTCTAGGCATAGAACCAGGCCTGAACTTGTTTCGCAGTTTCCCCTTGCCAATCTAGTTGGTTCAGAACTACTCCCACTATGCATTCGATCAATACACTTGCACGCAGATTATACCTTGGTTGCACCATGGTGGCTTCTTAGAGCGCAGGAAAAGGCACGCGGAGCGGAAGAACTGTGAGGTCTGAACCCCAAAGAGACTGGAATTTTTTCTCACCCGCAACAACCATTCCCAAATATGTGGAAGGAACCATTCTTTCACCTGCAGAAAAGACCATATCAAGTCGTGGAACAGCTGAAGTAGAGAAATTCATACAAGAAGAAAGAGCCCCCCCCCCCTCCCAACAACAACTTCCTCGAAGGCGAGGCAGGCCGAGAAAGAACGAGGAGATCATCAAGGCTAAAATTGCAAAAGAACTGTGCGTCGAATTGATAGTTGAAGAACTACTCAGATGCGCCATATGGCTAGAACCTACCGGGAAATCAAGCCATGAAGGTGACAATAGAGCGAGGAAAGCAGATGCCACAGGAGAAAATGAGGAAGCACCATCTCAGCAGCTGAAACAAGCAAAGTTGGCTATTGTCGGGCTCTATTAGGAGAACAGGGAATTAAGGCGACAACTAGCGACAAAGACCGTGGAAGCATCAGCTGCACAGAGTCATGGAGGGAACCTGGCATGGCTGAAAAGGTATCTTAGAGAGGCACAAAACGTTATTTTCCAGCTATGAGAGGCACAAAATTCGGTAGAAGAAAGGCACACGGAGCATCCCAGAGAAGGCGAAGCAGTCAAAAAGGAAATATGCATGGCTCTTGCTAGTGCACAGAAAGAGAAAGTTTAATGATCTGCATTTTCTTCATGGAAGTTTTGAATGATACATGTCCTCTAAAGTATACTACCATTTTGATAATGGTCGTGAGAATCAAACAGTTGTTTACTGCGCACAGTTCTCCAGTGGATCGGCGCATAACAGAAGGCAAAGAAAATATTACGGACAACAAGATTTTACAGACCCCTGTTCACTAAGATACCTGATCAAGAGATACAATGACACATCTTTCCCCACATCGGATCCTGACCGACGATTAGACCCCATGGAGAACCTGAAGATAGTCGTTAGTGGACAGGCATGACTATTGCCTATTTTTGGACAGTACCAGGTGAAGAGTCTCTGGCGCATGTGGCGCATTTTTTCTAAGTTTAGGGTTAACAGTTAGAAAGCAGGGTAGCCCAAGCGACGCTCTCATTTATATATTTCATCTTTTCGATGTAAGCATGGTTGGTTGGAAAATTGAGTAAATGACTACTATTGTATGTAATCTGAGTTTTTGACTTAAATTTAATGTAAAGGTCTTGTGATTCGATGAAAAGATTCTAGTTGTGATAGTCGTATGTATTGTGTCCCTTTCTTTGCATATGTGTTTCCTGTTTCCTTTATTTCATATCTTATATTGTCTATTTCGGAATGAATTTTTGAACCTGTGGATTCGTTGTACAATGCCCCTTGTTTGCGCCACTTCAACAAAACGTTTTCCTCTCAATCTAACTCCGAATTTGTCCATAATGGTGCTCTTGAGTTACTTCATGTGTTTTTCTCCCGCCACACTTTATGGTTTACACTGAAGGTTGTTGCTCGCCTAGCCTTCTCCTCTCAAATCCAGTCACTGAGTCATTTGTTTTGTCTCTTCCTCAGATCGACCCCATAGCCCAAGTTTTATTTTTATGCACCAATATAACCAGAAACCATTTTACCATAGGTGTCAAATCTAGCCATTGTTTTTCAAAGTCATATCATGCGTAGAGACCGCGCCATTTCTGAGAGAGCCCTCTCCAGATCTGAAATCCTATTTTTGGGTCTCAAAGTTGGTTGAAAAAGTTACCTTCATTGTTTGTTTATCAGCCAAATAGATTTACGGAGTGCTAACATTCTGGCATCGTTGTTGGGGACAAAGTTGAAAAGATTTTCCCTGGGAGAACGACAAACATTGCAGTTTGGCCCCTGAAGGTAACAGAGGGACAAAAACCCATACCGGCTAAAACCTTTACCCTGGCGACTCTAGTCCAAACAAACCAATATCCCTAATTATCACTACTCAAAATCTGGCTCCATAGACATTTTACACCAGAGTGAATCCTGACCCAAACCCCTCTGACCTGTGTGCGACCCCGAGAAGATTCTGCACAAGGTTAGAGAGCAAGCGTCAGACCTATTTTGCGTCAGACCTATTTTATTTCCTGGATAGAAGTCTATCCTTCCCAAAGATGGTGCACAGAGCATTAATGACCTTGATTTTGATGCGTTTTTTGAGCAAACTCTATTCAGGTGCAAGTCAAAAACCAATTTGGACAAGAGTGTTTTCGATAAGAACAATTTCCAAGCCCTGGTGACAAATAATATCCCCCAAAATCCGAATCCCCCTAGGGCTATGGCTGCCAGATTCGCTCCCCTCATCCTATCGGCCCAGTTACATGACTTGTCTCAGAATTATAGCCAAATAATCAGACTCTAAGACATTGAGGGAAATGTTTTCACCGAGAGACACCTGGACTGGTTTAACAATTTTGTTGACCTGGAGGAGGTGGACTACGCAGATGAAAAAATGAGGATTTTTGCACAAAGCCTTTCGGGAGATGTAAGAAAGTGGTTCAAAGCCCTCCCACTCGCAAGCATTTGGGACTTCACCACATTCGAAAGGTCATTCCTAAATAAATGGGGGGATAACAAGAACCCTTTGCAGCTTTTAACACAATACAATAACATGAAGAAAGCACCGGAGGAGACGATGTAGGAGTTCTTGACTCATTTCTTGAAGGTGTACAACTCCATCCCTGCAGAAGTAAATCCCCCTCCTGGTTTTGTGTAGTTGCAGTACGTAGAATCCTTCGACAGTGACTTTGCTCTGCTGCTAAGAGAAAGAAGATCGGCGAGTCTAGATGCCATAAAGAGTAATGTTGTCGAGGTTGAAGTGAACATGATGGAATTAGGGAAAATAAAACTGAGGTTCAATCGGGGCAACAAGAGACCCCATGGAGATGCACAGTCGTCAACATTGCGGTCCTTAAACGACAAATTCAACATGATGATGAAGACCATGGAAAAGTTGATGGATAAAATGTTCGTGGGAAACAGGCCTATTGCGCGAGAATAAAACGACCCACGACCCAGAAATTAGAATCTCCAGAGGGGTCAGATTCCTCAAATCAAGAAGTGGGACCCAGGTGACCAGCAGACAAGACCTCCTTTCCATAACAACTATGCAGACAAGGATTTCGACCAAACTTTCAACGACCAGATGCATTGTTGTGATGACAAAAACCCGCACGTGTTTTTGACAAAGAGCGAGCACGATCTATATATGATCCAAAACGAAGACTTCGCGCTGGAAGTCGACGATGGTATGATACTCAAAACAAATGATGCACCATCTTGGGAGATGGAAGAATTCAGGAAAGGTTATCAAAATTCTATCATGCAGTTCCAGAAGAAGTACAACCTCCAAAGTAAAGATGTACATGTTGAACCGCAACAAAGAAACTCTATAAAGAAGCCTACAATGGACACACCTTCCATGAGTCAACTGAGACCAGACAATGCATCCAAGAATGCAACCGAGAAGGTGAAGTCGAAGGAGGAAGTCCCCAAGAAATCCCCAGAGACAAGCCAAGAGACGAATGGAAAGGAGGTAGAAAAAACCTGTCCCCCTTTCAATTTTGAGCACGAAATGGCCAAAATCAAAATCTTCTTCCTGTTCAATGAGCTCATTAGAAAGGGTGAGTATTGCAAACAAATCATTAAAATGATGAAAATGGGAGGGACCCCCGATACTCTGAACATTCGAGACGACCACCCCACCATCTTGTTTGGTCTACGCGTCGAAGAGACAAGCGATGCAGAAGATGTCCCTCCTTTCTATGTCAGTCTGCAGATCCATGATCTAACGCTACATAACACCATGTTTGATTCTGGCGCATCACACAATCTCATGCCGAAGGTGATCATGGATGAGCTGGGTTTAGAAGTCACTAGACCATACAAGGACCTTTTCTCCTTTGATTCAAGGAAAGTCAAATGTTTGGATCTTATCAAAGACCTAGTTGTATCATTGGCTCAAATTCCCGCCAAGAACATGGTCATGGGCGTAGTCATCATGGACATACCCCTGAAGTTCAGCATGCTACTCTCGAGATCATGGGCTACGAAGTTGAAGGGAACGTTGCATATGGATATGACGTACACCACTACTCCTTTTTTGTCCATGACAAAAGGTTGTATAGGGAAGTGATGTTGAAATAAAGGATAAGCAACAAGACACAGCCCCACAATCATCATATATACGTCATCGATACCGAAATGGGTTCGTCTATATTCTACAATGACTTTATCTTTGGATAATAAGGATCGACGACCATCACAACAACTGACGAGGAAACTATGTAGGAAACAATAGAGTGCGCCGACCCAGAGGACCGCATGAAAAATGGGGTGTGGAACATGAGTTTTGACGGCACAGTCAGCTGAGAAGGAATTGGGGCTAACATATGGGTGATCCCCCCTAAATCAAGCACCAAGTTGCGTTCATACAAGCTCGCATTTGAATGCACTAACAACATGGCTGAGTATGAAGCATTGATCTTGGGCTTACAAGTTTTGAAAGAGCTAGGTGCGCAAAGGATAGCAGTGCGCGGAGATTCTGAGCTAATCATAAATCAGTTGAAGGGTGTGTATCAGACCAAACACCCCAGACTGTGAGCATATAGAAATTTGGCTTTGGACCTTCTCGAAGGATTTTCATAGTATGAACTGACTACTATCCCTAGAGAACAAAATCAGATCGTCAACGTGTTGGCCACCTCGACCTCATTTTTCAATATTCCCATCCTTCCAAATAAAAGATACGAAATCGAGGTTAAGCACAGGCCAGAAGTACCTGACAACATCAAACACTGGCAGGTGTTTGATGATGACAAACAGGTGGAAAGACCCCTCCTTATGAGCAATGAGTTCGCTAACACAAGCATCGACGGGGAATACCGGGGCGACAAATATGAGGGCGCAGATGCGCGCAGTAACGACGACCCTTTCCAAAACCAGATCACAAGAAGGGATATAATACAACTAAAGAACAATATCATTCCAAATGGTTTGGTGTCGCTAGAAAAGTTGTTTGACGAAAATGATGTGGCTAAGAACCCCAAGATCACTGCAAGTGAAGAAGACATGGAAGACTGCAACATCGAGACTGAGGCAGATACGAAGATGGTAAAATTATCAAAGACACGCAGTCCAGAGGTCAAGAAGGATTATGTACAACTCATGAAGTATTTTCCAGACATCTTTGCGTGGAGCTACAATGATCTGAAAGTGTATGACACAAAGGTGATCCAACATATTATCCCTCTCAAGGAAGATCAGAAGCCTTTCAAACAGAAGCTGAGACGGATAAACCCCATGTTACTGTCGTTGATTGAGAAAGAGGTAAAGAAGCTTTTCGACACCAAAATTATTGTTTCCTTGAGATTCTCGAAGTGGGTAGCTAACTTAGTACCTGTAATAAAGAAAAGAGGTGAGATAAGACTGTGCGTAGACTTCCGAAATTTAAATAAGGTGTCTCTCAAAGACCACTACCCCCTTCCCAAAATAGACTACATCTTGCAAAAGGTAGTGGGATCTCAAAAGATGTCCATGATGGACGGTTTCTCAGGATATAACCAAATCATGGTCCACCCAGACGACAGAGAGAAGACGGCCTTCACCACTTCATGGGGAATGTTCATGTACGCTAAGATGTCGTTCGGCCTGATGAATGTCGGTGCCACTTTTCAGAGGGCAATGGACATCGTGTTTTCTGATGAGAAGGATAAATTCATCATGATTTATCTAGACGACATCACAGTGTATTCTATCTCCGACAAACAACATCTGGAGCACCTGAAGAGGGTTTTCCAGAAGTGTAGAAAGTTCGGCATATCACTGAATCCAAAGAAATCGCATTTCACTATGGAGGAAGGAAAAAATTTTGGGCACATCATTTCCAAAGAAGGCATCAAAATAGACCCCAGCAGGGTTGAAGGGATCTTGAATATCGGCACCCTGCACAGTAAAAAGGAAGTACAATCTTTCCTGGGAAAGGTAAATTTTCCTAGGAGATTCATCCCAAAAGAGGCAAAAATCATAAAACATATAACTTGCATGCTCAGAAAGGGAAACAAGATTAAGTGGAATCTAGAGGCCATAAATTCATTCGAACATATCAAAGTGTCTCTGACTAAATTCCATGTGCTAGCCAGCCTAGACTTTACAAAAGATTTCCTCCTTTTTCATTTTCCTCAGAACACACTATTTCCAGCGTATTGTTGTAGAAGGACGAACAAGATTTAGAGAAACCCATAGCCTACTTCATTCGGACATTGAGCGACACTCCCCTAAGGTACAATATTATGGAAAAGCATGTGTATGCCTTAGTAAAATCTTTGAAGGAATTCAGGACATACATATTGCACTCTCATGTCATCGCTTTTGTGCCCAACAATTCAGTAAAGACATCCTGACTCATCTTGACGCGGAAGGAAGGAGAGGAAAGTGGATAGCAGCCATGTTAGAATACGATCTTGAGATCAAGCCTACAAATTTGGTAAAACGTCAGGGCCTCGCGAAGTTGATGGCACAGTCGAACTGCGACACGGTAGCGATGAACTTCATTGCCAATCTGTCAAAATTCCCTCAAGAAGAAAAAGTTGCGCAGGCTCCTCAAAATTTCATTGATTCACCATGGTATGCAGACATCATATATGTATTGAAGAATCCCCATACCCCTCCAAGTGTGATTAAAACTAAGGAAAGATTCCTCAAGCTTAAAGAGGTTAAGTTTTTCGTCTTGGACAATTCACTATATTGGAAAGATCCCGGAGGAATATTGTTAAGTTGTTTGTTGGAGGACAACGCAAAATGGGCCATACAGGAGTTTCACAGAGGAAACTGCGGAGGGCACCACTATTGGAAGACCACCGTGCACAATATCCATAGGGCAGGTTATTAGTGGCCGAAGATTTTCGTTGACGTGTATAAAGAGGTCTCTAGCTGCCACGAATGCCAGATTTTCGATGGGAGGAGAAAGCTACAGTCCCTGTCGTTAAATCCAGTCTCAGTCAAAGCACCTTTCATGCAGTGGGGCCTAGATTTCATAGGAGATATAAATCTTCCATCCTCTACGCAGAATAAATGGATTGTCACGGCCATCGATTATTTTACGAAGTGGATTGAGGTGGTCCCCACAAAGCAGGCTACCGACGCGGTGATCATACAGTTCCTGGAGACAAACATCTTGTCAAGGTTCGGGTGTCTTGTTAAGATCATAATAGATAATGAGGTCGCATTCAAGTCTCAAAATATGGAGAAGTTCTGTCAAGATTATAACATAACCCTTAGGCATTCCATGACATATTATCCACAAGGAAATGGGTTAGCGGAATCCTCAAATAAGAGCCTGAACAGGATCATCAAAAGACTCTTGGAAGACAACAAGAGAACCTGGCATAAGAATCTTATCTACGTGTTGTGGGCATATCGGATTACCAATAACAAATCCATATCAACGTCACCTTTCCATATCGTTTACGACGCAAATGCAATCTTCCCTACTACGTTGGGACCGCCCATCAGGAAGTTGTTGCAAGAGCAAGAGGTCGAGCCAGATGATGCGCAGAGGAGGATAAACCAGTTGATTCACATGCAGCAAGTGAGGGAGAAGGTGTATAGTCGATCTCAACTCCATCAAGAGAAGATAAAGAAAGATTTCGACAAACATTCCAAGCAGGAATATTTTCAAGTAGGATATTTGGTGTTGATATGGGATGCGAGAAATGAAGGTAAAGGAAGCACGGAAAGTTCGATCACCTTTGGATGGGGCCATACAAAATCGGTGCGTACTGTGGAGGCAATGCTTATTTCCTACAAGGCATAGATGGAGAGTGTCTTGGTTGGGGGCCTGTAAATGGCAGGTTCCTCAAACGTGACCTGATGAAATAAAATCCACTTAGGTCATTTGTCATTGTAAATAGTAGTTCTATTTTTGCGTCGAGACAGTAGATCAGCAGAAAATTGAAGCCCGAAGTGAAGGCCCTAAGTTTATGCTGAGGTCTTAGAAGTTGTGTCAATGAGTCTAGTTTATTTTATGTCCGTCATTTATATTTCTTAGTGTCTAGAGGTCGAATAAAGCCCAATGTTCAGGCACCTGATCTACTGTTCTTTGCTACCTCACAGGGAGGATAACATCCCTGTTGAAGCCAGTTGGTAGGGCCACCATTTTTATTTCCATTTAGAGTCAATTTTGAGTCACGTTATGACCCATGCGCCTAAACATGTGAAGTCAAGTACGTAGCACCGTGATTTTGAATTAAGCAAATGGTCGGTTGGCCCTTGGAAATGGGAAAGGGTGTCAGAGTCAGGAATTGTATACGTGGTATGGGCATGTCTTTTCCTAGAAGGTTGAATCCTGTTAAGAAGTCAGTTTCTACATGCCCTGGTCGAGTCAAGTGGTTAATAAAGGTCGCATCGGCAAGTACAATAGTTATTATCAGTTCATCATGAAGACCGAGAGAACGCAAAATCATGACGTTTGTATTAGGCATGCTCAGCAAGCCTTACCACTTGCATCCTACACGTGGGGATTTTCCATGGACAACCTACAAATCGACTTGAAACATCTCATCGCCATAAATTCGCTGCCTTCCAGCATGATTCCCTCTCTTGGTCAATTTGTTATAAATCTCATATGCTCGGCGTGTCCTCCAGGCATAGAACCAGGCCTGAACTTTTTTTGCATTTTCCCCTTGCCAATCCAGTTGGTTCAGAACCGCTCCCCCTCTGCATTCGTTCAATACATTGTGCATAGAGTATAACTTGGTCATGCCATGGTGGCTTTTGATAGTGCAATAAAAGGCACACAAAGTGGCAGAACTACAAGGTCCGAACCCCAAAGAGACTGGAATTTTTTCTCACCTGCGGCAACCTTTCCCAAAGACGTGGAAGGAACCATTCTTTCACCTGCAGAAAAGACCAGATCAAGTCGCGGAACAACCGAAGAAGAGAAATTCATATAGGAAAGGGAGATGGAAAGAGCCCCCCCCTCCCAACAAAAATTGCCTCGGTGGCAGGGTAGGCCGAGAAAGAACGAGGAGATCATGAAGGCTCAAATTGCAAAAGAACCGTGTGTCGGATTGATAGTTGAAGGACTACTCAGACGTACCATCCGGATAGAACCTGCTGGGAAATCAAGCAGCAAAGGCGGGAATAGAGCAAGGAAAGCGGACGTCGTGGAAGAAAATGAGGAAGTTCCATCTCAGCAGCTGAAACAAGCAAAGATGGCTATTGCCGAGCTTTATCAAGAGAAAAGGGAATTAAGGCAACAACTAGCGACAAAGACCGTGGAAGCATCAGCTACACAAGGTCACAGAGGGAATGTGGCATGGTTGAAAAGGCAGCTTAGAGAGGCATAGAACTTTATTGTCTAGCTGCGAGAGACACAAAGGTCGGCAGAAGAAAGGCACACGGAGCATCCCAGAGAAGGCAAAGCAGCCGAAAAGGAAATCTCTGTGGTTCTTGCCAGCACACAGAAAGAGAAAGTTTAATGGGCTTCATTTTCTTCACGGAAGTTTTAAATGATATGTGTCCTCTAAAGTATCCTACCATTTTGATAATGGTCGCGAGAATCAAACAGTTGTTTACTGCGCACAGTTTTCCAACGAATGGGCGCATAACGGAAGGCGAAGCAAATATTACGGACAACAAGATTTTACAGACACTTGTTCACTAGGATACTCGATCAAGAGATACAGCAACACATCTTTCCTCACATCGGATCCTGACCAACGATCAGAACCTGTAGCAAACCTAAATATAGTCGTTAGTGGATAGGCGTGACTATTGCCTATTTTTTGACAGTACCAGGTGAAGAGTCTCTTGTGCATGTGGCATGTTTTTTCAAAGTTTAGGGTTAACAATTAGAAAGAAGGGTAGCCCAAGCAACGCCCTCGTTTATATATTTCATATTTTCGATGTAAGCAGGGTTAGCTGGCAAAATGAGTAAACGACTGCTATTGTATGTAATCTGAGTTTTTTACTGAAATTTAATGCAAAGGTCATGTGATTCGATGAAAAGATTCTAGTTGTGATAGTCGGATGTATTGTGCCCCTTTCTTTGTGTATGTGTTTCTTGTTAGCTTTTATTTCATATCTTATACTGTCTATTTCGGAACGAATTTTTTAACCTGTGGATTCAATGTACAGCGCCCCTTGTTCACTCCATTTAGACAAAACGTTTTCCTCTCAAGCTAACTCTGAATTCGTCCACAGCGGTGCTCTTGAGTTACTTCCTGTGTTTTTCTCCCACCACACTTTACGGTTTACACTGAAGGTAGTTTCTCTCCTAGCCTTCTCCTCTTGAATCTAGTCACTGATTCATTTGTTCTATCTCTTCCTTAGATCGACCCCATAGCCCAAGTTTTACTTTTCTGTGCCAATATAACCAGAAACCATTTTACCATAGGTTTCAAATCTAGCCATTGTTTTTCAAAGTCATATATTGTGCGAAGACCGCACCATTTCTGAGAGAGCCCTCTCCAGATCCGAAATGCTAGTTTCAAGTCTCAAAGTTGGTTGAAAAATTTACCTTCATCATCTGTTTATCAACCAAATAGATTTACAGAGTGCTAACAGTTACCACGGAGCAATTAGTCGTACCTTGAAGAGGACCCGAGGGTGACCACTAAGCATTGGTCGCACTGTGTAATGTAGTTCTTAAGTAAGTCACTTTGTGTGTACATTCAACCCATGACCATGATAGTACAAGTGAAAAAACTAGTAGATCTAAAGAAGATCTATCAGATCTGGAACTGAACACTTTCAAACAGACTCAGAAAAGACTTATGGGAAGAATGAAAAAAAAAAAACAAGGATTAAAACAGGCAAGGATTGAAAATTTGAGGAAGAAAACCAAATAAATAGTAATGGCATCTGTGACGGAGTCGCCAATTTTTTGTTATGGTAAATTCCCCCCTGGAGACAACTCAAACCCCCCTTGGATCAAGACCCCTCTTGATCCAAGACAAAAGAAAAAAATGGTGAACTACTTTCCTCTTAGACCTATTTTGACAATTAGAATGAGAAGGAAGAGATGGATGAATTACCTTTTTACTAATAATTTCCTCGCTACCCCAGCCTTTAACCTTGATGTCCAAGCTCCTAAGCGCAAGAAAAGGCCTACAAAGAACAAAGAGAAACTTCCTTCTACCATACTATATTGTTAACTAAAAATAGATCTATCTATGATGAATTTTAACAACAATATACATGCATACACTTGAATGCATAGACATGAGAGGAATAGGCCAAGTTATGTATTAATGGAAAGCCGGAAAAATGGAAGCACTTACAATCTCAATTTTGGCATTCCAATAGTCCCTTCGATCTCTCCTTTCCATCCCTTTAGTTCTCACACAATCATAAGTATGATACTATCAATTCTCCCTCCCTCTCTCTTGAATGTCACAAGATAAAAGGTATGACATTCCCAAGTTCCCCCCTTCTAAGATCTCACATAAGGAATTTAAATAATTTTCTATTTGAGAACTAACTCAACAATCCAAGGAGAAGATCACTCACTAGATCCACTAAATTGGGATCTCGAAATTTTTTTAGGGAGAAAATATCTCTGAAGGATTTTGAGGAAATATCTCTCAAGATCCATCAAATTAGGATATTGGTTTGAGAAATTCTCTCAACCATCCATGAGACTCTCAACTTCTCCTTGATATTAGGAAACTAGATGTGAGGTGCATTCTCACACTAAATTGATTTCATTTTTTCAATAAAAATGAATAATACATGTGCACATAGTATTTTGACCTTCATATGATAAATTTATCCCCTAACATGTCTAGGGATCATGACAAACACTCCCTCACTTAAGTGTGACAAATCCACACTTAGTAGTGTGGGAATTTGGTGTGTAGCAATACCTACTTATGATCCTATAAGTTGGGGAAAAACATTTTTCTTGGAATTCTTTCTTGTTCCTGTTGGAAGATTGGTTGTTGTCATTGATGTCAACCCTAGTCATTGGTTTTGGACCGCAATATTGATGAAGGTATTTGGACATGAAGGACAATGCACATGCAGATACAACACCCATGGATGGATATTATACATCATTTTGTTTCCAGTGGTAGGTGGCACGTCACATGGATCCTCATGGTTGAGGAGAGATGAATTTTTGAAGATGACAAAGTGAATTGAAGAAGGAAGTACATGTCGGCCCTGAAGATAATTAAAGAAAAGAATTACAAAACAAGAAAGTGTCAAGTCGGCCCCAATGTTAAAAGGAAGTGGAATAAAGGGTATAAATACATATCATTATACATTCTTTTCAAACACACACAAGTCGAATTTCAAAGGAAATATGAAGTAAAGAAGACTGAATTTCAAGGGGGGATGAAGTCTTTTGGTGATGTGTTCTAAGGTATGTTATTTATAGGTCATATTACCATTTTCGCTATAAAAATTTTTCTATAATGATTCAGATGGTGAAATTAGTATGGTAATGAGAAGACATATCTAGGTACCTGTGGTAACAATTTTAGTTCTTAATTCTCTATAATTTGGGAGATACACTATGTGTAAGATAGGTTTTTTGACTAGTCCTGAAGCTAGTCATAAACAAGTGTTCCAGATAAAATAGACATAACTTCTTCATAGAGAATCCAAATGAAGTGAGACCAATTGCATTGGAAACAATACGGGTTGTAGTTTCCTGTGTGCTAATTTCATAATCTAATGTCAAATATTGAGCGCAAGGAATTATGTACAAGTTCACTCTCCTGAATAAACCAGAATTGAATAAGGTCTACCACTACATTGTGGAAGCCCCTCTATGCTTAAATAATAAGAGTGGAGGGAGCTCTAATTGGGTAGTTCATACGGCACACTACTTGCTAAGGTTTTTCAAATGGGGTAGCAAGCTAAGTGGGTTTGATTGTGGGGAAAAAATCCACAGTTAAGCGCGCTTGAGCCAGAGGCGTTTTGGGATGGGTGACCACCTGGGAAGTATTGGTTACTAGGTGCAAGACCCAGAAGTGATGATTGATTCTATGTGATTCATTTCATTGGTTTGTAATGTCCCCACTTTGGGACATCATCACAGGGCAGAGACTTATGATGACTAGAGTAGCCAGATGGATGTTATAGCGAGTACAGGGGTATTTGAGAGACATTGTGGGGTCCAGTTGGCATTTATCATCATATTCCATCATTATGAGCCATTCCGCACAGGTTGGCTTTGGTTTCATTCTATTCCGACAATTTCCATGATTTTGACTATTTTGAGCTATAAGTTAATTAAAATCACTGAAGAGGGCATTTGGGGCACATTACTTGGAGGAACCTCTCAGTGTAATAGCTCATTGGAATCGGGAGGAGAAGCACTACAGGATGGGATGGCT
>CBVK0100069318.1:0-14943 GCA_900067695.1 Picea abies
TCAAGATGTGCTAGATAGATTTCAATATATCTTAAAACAATAATCGAATACTGCAGGGCATCTACTCTTAATCATAGACTATATATGCTTGCTCTTGTGATTCACCAAAAGGATATGCGAATTTTTTCATCCATGAATTTTTTTTTTTCATCTTTTGAAAGTTCATTTTTTCACTATAAATAGAGGAGAATTATTTACAGGTTCAGAAAGTGTAATTTATCATTGTAAATAGAGATGAACCAAAATTAAACACTTTAACTAAATCTTATGTTTTTAACATGGTGTACCTTTGTGCATATGTACCTTACTTTTCATAACATGTGTGAATCTTTTGTTCTTTACATCATTTTGTTTTGTTTTGTTTTTATCATTAATCGGCTAAAATTCTTTTTAGCTTCATAAACTGTATTTTATCATTATAAATAAAGGAGAACAAAAAATAAACCTTTCATATCAGCTTCAAAAAGTGTATTTTATCATTGTAAATAGAGGATAACCAAAAATAAACCTCTATTTTCACCTTCAGAAAGTGTATTTTATCACTGTCTTTATCTAAACAAAAAAAAAATCACACAAAGCAAGTAAATGGAATGTAGATAGATTTGGTTATTTATTTTATATTGTCTAAGGATAATTATACATGTATATAAAGGTTTTCTACCGCTAGACTCTTTCAATTTTATGCCTACACTCTATGATTAATACACTCTATGATTAATGGCTTTTCAAAAGCATACAAAATTTAATATTCAATGCATTTTCTCTTCTCTTTTCATCTTCATTTCAATGCTTCTATGGTTTGATTTTTTTTGATAGAAATGCTTATATTCATCGTTGTCATAATTTATGATTATATTTATGTTTCTATGTTTTAGTCTTTGTTATTAAATGCTCCAATTAATTTTGCACTTTTTTCAGTGCTAAGATGACTATGGATCCCAACATTTGGATTTGTTTGTTATTTGATATTTTGAAAATGGTATTTATATGACATCCTTTATTAGTGTTGATCAAATTTTGAATTGTTTGTAAACGTTGGAAGGATGTTTTACAAAGCCAATATTTCTTGTCAGAATGCAATAAAATTTCCATCAACAAATTTGGCTTTCTCAACCCTTTCTTCCATGATGAAAACAATCATTTCCTTGGAGAATACCTTAATCAAAATGGCCACATTTCTCGTTTTCTTGTACCACTTATTGATTCTAGATACAGAGCTGAGTGTATTATAGTTGGATCCATGATTTTGCTATCTTTTCCAATATAATGCTCCCATTGCAACAATTATTTTTTCATGAATCCATTTACCAAGGCCTTTGAAAATTTTGGTTGTATATCAATTGGAAACTGGGGTTTCTTTTCCCTACTGGAAAAAGTGAGTGCCAATAAATATGATTGAGTTGTTTTGAAACATGTTTATAAAAGAATGAAGTTGAATTTTTACATTTGCAACAACCTTGATAGGGTGTGGCGAAGGACAAAACTTCCTTATGGTGTCACTACACCCCATAAGGATGCAATGTTCTATAAGAATAAACTATTTTGGTTGTATTTAGACAAAGATTATGAATATTACCCTCGCTATGGGTACACAATCTATTGGTTGGATGTTTTTCATTTGTTGTTATCGCATGCATACGATGTATGTCATTAGAATTATGTAATAACTAGCTAATATGTCTCATGAATTATGGTTCAACCTCTGTTTGGTTAATTGGAGAAGTTGAAAATTTCTACTTTAGTCAAGCCTTTTCTGAACAAAGAATAGACTATGTTGAGGATGATTGGGGATTCAAATGGACTTTATTGCAAGACATTTCTACAGATATAAATAACAAATGCCCTGGTTACCTTCCATTCTGAATAGTACTTATGTGCACTTACAATGGCAGTCCCTTCATGTTTTATAATTTGATGACTAGGTTATGTATGCATGTTGCTACCAATAATGTATCCAACAAACAGACATATGCATTCAACTTTCCTAAAGTTGAGAATTGCAATGATCTAATTGAAAGTGGAAATATTTTCCACTTATTCCAATTATGGACTATGTTGACCACATTCCACCATTGGGAATCGATATGATGTAATAGGTTGTTAGGCCTCTTTTAAACATTTCATACTATATACTTTAAATTATTTTTCCTCTCTTTAATAATGTATTTTCATTAGAATTAGATATGTGTGTGTGGGGGGGGTTCTAACATGTTATAGTTGTTATTACAATTTTCATTGGAATTAGATATGTGGCTCTAAAATGTTGTAGTTGTTATTAAAATTTCCATATTAAAATTTATATATTTTGATTGTATACTTTTAAATCTTTGCCTAAAGTAAAATTGCATATAATTTCAATTTGTCCTCATTTTTCACACTTAGTTGGACATTAGGGTCTATAGTATTTTATGTCTAGGACACCATTCAATGCAATTAGGTTAGAGAATTGCAATCCATAAATTTAAGGGAAATAACGGTTGGAAGAAACATGCCCAATCCGCTTGCTACAAATTTGGGTGTGTTAAGGATCTAACCTCCCTAACCCCTCACCTTGCTACAAATTTGGGTGTGTTAAGGATCTAACCTCCCTAACCCCTCACATAGGTAGAATAATATGTTTTCTATGTAATAAAGGTTGACATTGGTTAATAAGGCCTATTTAATAAATGTGAACAAGTCAATGTAAGAAGACCTAATAGAAGCTTCCACTTATAGAAAGATCTTCCTCTAGAATGTTCTTTAGAAGATAGAATTAGTATAAATAAGAGTAGGAGGTGTGAGAAACTTTGTCTTGAGAATTATTGTAATAGAGTGTTGCTCTATTGGAGGTTGCTCCCTTGAAGAGGCAAGTGAACATTGTTTTTTATCAATAAAAGGTATCATTTTTGGTATTGTGGTTCTCTACATTTTGTTGTTCTGCTAGTATTTTTCATAGTATTATTGTTTTGTGCTTATTATAATAGATCTAGTACCTAGCAAATGGTATCAGAGCACTTTCCTCTACGAAAATTGTAGGAATTTTATTCTAGGGTGGAGACATGTATTGTTGGTGTCTTTAAAGCACAAATATTTGTCACTCAACAAGTAAAACTATGGTGGGGAAGAATACGCACAAGAAATACAGATGGTTTCACAGGGTTGTCTAGAAACCAACATTTCACCTTGTTGGAAACCTCTGTAAAACGTGTTGGTACCCCTTGAGTGGTATCGCATTAGACAGAATCTATACACGACCATCACTCCCATGTATTGTCAGGTATATAGGGAGTCCCATAGGTTTCCTGAAGCCAACCCTAGATCAATCGATCGAATTTATGACTGCTATAGTGACACTAAGAACAACACTCGAGAAGACACTCTCTAGTACCTAGGTAATCGGGTAGTACGGATAAGGGTACGGTCAAGCCTCCTTAGTTGGTTCCCTGAGATATTGGGTCGAGTAATATTGTTTGACCCCACACGTATATCAGAGAGCTATAGCACAGGACAAAGCCTTGTCTATAGGAACCATGTAAACCCTAATGCCTGGGAAAGAAACTGAACAAAAAAGGAACGGATGAGATCTATTTTCGTGCAACATTACCTCCTACATTTTGGTTGCAAAATTCCTACACAATTTTTTTCAATTAACAATTTGGGCCATTTGTCACTGTAGTATTCTTGGGCCAAAATATAACTCTACAGAATTAAAGAGAAAAAAAGAAAGAGTATAGTGGTCTCGTTGGCACCCTTATTCGAGACCTATCTCATTGGATTCCTCTCTTTGCTCTGGTCATCATGGTACCTATCACTTATAATATTTTTTCTCTATGGTACCGCCCACCCTTTTCGAGACCCTTATTTTCCACCTATCCCATTTGATTCCTATTTTTTCCCCGTTTGTCATGATACCCCTCACCAGTAATTTTTTTAGTTCAGACATGCTTTCCCATTTTTGCCTCTACCCAAATGAAAACCACCTGTGCCCAAGAAGTCAATACCTTGATTACCAACAACATTTAGAACAAGGAGGACATCAATACTCTCAATTCCAACATTAGCAAGTTCAATTACTCTGTTTAGATCCTCCAAGACCAATGTGTCAACATCAAAGACATCAAATATGCACTCCACCAATTGATGGGCCACTCCCTAAACCCTACCTCTTTTGAACAATGTTCCTATCAAGAAGACATTGACTCTTCACATTTCCAAGGTCCTCATTCCACCCACCTTCCTCGAGACCTACACCTTCCCAAAATTGAGGTGAACAAATCTGATGGCTCGGATCCCACAGGCTAGGTCACTCAAATGGAACCTTATTTCTCTTTGCATGGAATTACTGATTATTTATGCAAACTTTGTTACGATATCCTACATTTGGATCTAAAACATTGACAATGGTGGCAATGGCATCAAAAGGCACGCCAAGGGTATGTTTCTTGGACATAGTTTTTTGCAGAGCTTTATGATCGCTTTGGCTCTGACACCCACCATTTAGGTCGTTTGACCAAGTTGAAGCGGTCTAGGAAAATGGAAGAATTTATCACCACCTTTGAGCACTTGGCTTTCAAAACAGAGGGCATGTTATATTGCTTCTTCTGGGAATGCTTTATTAGTGGCATAAAAGATTAAATTCATTCCCATTTTCTAATGGCATGCCCCCAGACTTGGTTGGAAGCTACTCAACGAGCCAAGGAAACACAACAAATTATCTCCTCCTAATCCATAAAACCATCCTTTCTTCCTCACCCTAAACCCACCAATCCTACCCCTCCTGCAACTCCCCTCAATATATAGAAATTAACCCATGCATAAATGGCTAAATGCCAAATCAAGGGTCTTTTTTATAATTGAGATGAAAAATGTTTTCTAGGGCACAAGTGTAAGGAACAAAATATTTTTATGGACATGTCTGAGGATGTTTCTGAAGAGGAGGCAATTGTTTCCCCTATGGATGAGCTACCACCAACAGTTGATCTGACTCCACCCTCTAATCCACCAAAATTTGAACCAACGATTTCACTAAATGTCCTCACTAGCTTCTCTGCTCCCCAAACCCTCAAGTTAATTGGTTCATTAAGAATCAAAAAGTCATCATCCCCGTTAACAGTGGAAGCACCCTTAATTTTATTCATCGCCGCATTTCCTAAGAAATCAATTGTTATATCCATGCAATCAATAATTTTCAAATCATGATTGCTAATGGAGGTTCCATGAAATGTGGGGGACATTGTGAATATGTGTGGCTCCAAATTGGTCAGTATCACCTGAAATGTCATATGTTTTCTATAGACATGGGTGGTTGTGACATTATGCTCAATGAAGAATGATTACACACTCTCGGACCCATTCTCATGGATTTTAAGGAATTAACCATGCAATTCCAATAAGAGGGAATACGGTATAAGTTCCAAGGCGTCACAATAGGCTCCCTTAAGATCAACAGTTCCCATCGGATGGAAAAGATCCTCAAAAAAGGTCATTCTAGCATTATTTTCAAACTCCACTCCATTTAAGCCATTGAGACACCCTATGTGCATCACGACTTCCAATCTATCCTCTCCTGACACCAAGTTATTTTTACCACTCCCCAAATATTTCCCCCTTTCTGTGGCATCCATGATCATTACATTCCTCTCATACCAAGCATTATTCCTCCCAATGTTATCCCTTATCACCATCCATTTTCCCAGAAGAATGAAATTGAGAAAATTGTTCAAGAATTTCTTGAAGTGAGTGTTATTCGTCCTAGTACTAGACCCTATTCTTCTCATGTGGTCATGGTACTCAAGAAATAAGGAACTTGGAAGATGTGTCTTAATTTTGTGCCCTCAACAAACTCACAATCAAAGACAAATTTCTCATTCATGTCATTGATGACCTATTGAATGAATTTAGTGATGCTCAGTACTTCACCAAACTTGATCTTCATTCTTGCTACCATCAGATCTGTATGAAAGAGGAAGAGATTCCCAAGAATGCATTTATAACTCATTAGGGTCACTCTGAGTTCTTGGTAATGCCCTTTGGCCTGTGTAATTCTCCCTCCACTTTCCAAAGTCTCATAAATCATGTCTTCCACCCTTTTATCTGTCATTTTGTCTTAGTTTTCTTTGATGATATTCTCATCTATGGTAAAACTTGGACATACCATCTCACCCATGTGGATCAAGTTCTCCATATACTCTCTCAGCACCAAATTTTCCTCAGACAATCTAAATGTGCCTTTGGAGCCTTGGAAGTGGATTACCTGGGTAATATTGTCAGCAAGGATGGTGTATGGGTGGATCCTAAGAAAATTGAAGCTATGCAATATTGGCGTCACCCTAAAAATATTAAGAGCTTGTGTGGTTTTTTGGGTTTAATGGGATATTATCACAAGTTTGTTCGAAATTATGGAAAAATTGCAACCCCTCTCATTGCTCTCCTTAAAAAGAATTATTTCACTTAGACTCTAGCAACTTATCAACCCTTCCATGCCTTGAAAGAAGCTATGTGCACGACTCATGTCCTAGAACTTCCCAACCTCACAAAGACTTTTGTACTAGAATGTGATGATTCCAAGAAAGAATTGGGGCCATCCTCGTGCAATATGGTAAGCCTTTGTCCTTCAATAGAAAACAACTTTCGAAGAGACATTTGGGCCAATAAATTTATGAAAACAAAATGCTAGCTATTATGCATGTCGTTGATCTTTGGTTTCCTTATCTATTGGGGAAATGCTTCCAAATTAAAACTGATCATCAAAGCCTCAAGTATTTTCTGGAACAACAAATTTCATCCATGGAGCAACAAAAATGGGTGACCAAGATATTTGGATAAGATTATAATATCATTTACAAGAAGGGAAAGGAAATTTTGGTTGTTGACGCTCTTTATAGGAAGTATGAAGAAGAAGGGTCCCTCTTTTCCCCCTCCTTCATTGTACCAAATTGGCTCCAAGTTGTTTTCTAGGAATGGATACAAGACCCCAAAATTTCTCGCTTGATCCAACAATTGCAACACCATTCTCCAACTTCTCCAAGTTACTCTTGGCACAATGAATAGATTCAATACAAAGGTCGTATGTATTTAAGAAAACATTCACAACTGAAATCCACACTGCTTTCTGAGCTTCATGCTTCATCCACAGCTGGGCAGTCAAGGTTTAGGAAAACCTGTGAATGGGTCAAACGTTATTTTTTTGGGGATGGTATGAAACAAGAAATCTACACCTTTGTGGTTGAATGTGATGTTTTTTGACACAACAAGGGAGAAATAGACAAAGCTTTGGGCACACTCCAACTGCTTTCGATTCCCCTTGCTATTTGGAGGGATATTTATATGGATATCATTGTTGGCTTACCTAAATTGGGAAATAATTCAGTCATCATGGTGGTAGTTGATCGTCTTTCCAAATATGTTAATTTGTGTGCTCTTCAACACCTATTCACTGCATCCACAATGGCTCAAGTTTTCATGGATAAAGAAAGTTATTGGAAGTAAGTGCCAAATTCAAACCAGTCTCCCTTAGTTGAAAGAAGAGGGTTCCATTTGGTTGCAGACACAATAAGTCTTGGACAAATGAGAGCATCATCTATGTTAGTGCACCATCAAGGAAGTGTTATTTCGGTGGAAAGATACAACTCCAGAATATGCCACCTAGGATTCAGCCACCATTATGCAACAATTTCCTCATCTCGATCCTTGAGGACAAGGCTATTCTTCAAGGGGGAGGTAATGTTAGGGACCTAACCTCCCTAACCCTCACATAGGTACAATAATATGTTTTCCATGTAATAAAGTCTGACATTAGTTAATAAGGCCTATTTAATAAATGTGAACAAGTCAATGTAAGAAGACCTAATAGAAGCTTCCACTTCTAGAAAGATATTCCTCTATATTGTTCTTAAGAATATAGAATTAGTATAAATAAGAGTAGGAGGCATGAGAAAATTTGTCTTGAGAATTATTGTAATAGAGCGATGCTCTGTTGGAGGTTTCCCCCTTGAAGAGGCAAGTGAACATTGCTTTCTATCAATAAAGGTATCATTTTTGGTACTGTGGTTCTCTACATTTTGTTGTTCCACTGCTATTATCTACAATATTCTTTTTTTTGCTTATTATAATAGATCTAGTACCTAACATGGTAGGCCCTCTGACATTGTTGAAGATGAAGTAGATTTTAGAGGTCATTTTACTCTTCCCATTGGAGGTCAACACGATCCCATGCCAAGAGGACATATAAAGTTTCATCCAAACATGATTGTAGTATATAAAAAATTTCGAGTGAAGATAGATAACCTCTTCATTGCTCAAATGTGCCATGTTTTCCAAGAATCATATCCTGGAATCCAAGTTTTGAGGGGGTCTAAAGGACCTATTTTTAAAAGGTGTAAGCAGGAGAGAGGTTCCAATCATTTTTCTCAATGGAATCACATGGATATTGGTGAGAAACCTCATGTTATAAGAGTACTTACCCAAGTTTAAGAGATGCTCATAGCACATGTAAATGCTATATTGCAAGTGACCCATGCTCGTGGTGGGAAATATAAATATAGTGGCCACACAATCAACTTTCTACAATATATTTCTATGTTTGTTATAAATATTCCACGATGTATTGAAGATCTTGACTTCCTAATTGTGAGGTGACATGGTGCCCAATCTAAATATTATGAATGTTATGTCAAGAGATCACGTGTGATGAATGCATTGTCTTACAAATGTCAAATAGATAAATTTTATCAATATGTTCAAATTGACATGGAATCAATTGTTGTTCTCCTTGAAAACCCAATAGATGTGCCAACTAAACTTAAATTTGTTGATTGTGATATTGAAGAAACAAATAACAATTTTGTTGACATTCAAGGGTTACCCACTGACCATTTGCACTCTCATCCTTCATATTTTTTTCTCACCTACCCAATGAACATAGATAAGTGGAAGAAATAAGAACGTTTATTGGAAATGTTGAGTCTTCACCTATTCAACCAGTCAACTATCCATATATTGGTTCATCTCTAATCAATGAATATAATATTGAAGGGTTATTAGACATGGCATTCCCCACATTATTCCCCACTGGTGAGGTTGATTGGTTGCATCCACTTGTTTGTAACTTTCAACTTCATGAACATGGATTACATCTACTCAAATACTTTCACCAGTGATTTGGAATCCATCCTTTCTTTCGATACTTCTTATTGAACATGATAATGTGACATCGAAGCCAAACAATTGTTGTAGTTTTTGTAAAGAAAAATATACATGATAACTCCCTAACAACAATCGAAGCCTTGCATCAACAACTCTTAGATTTACCTAATAATAAGTTGGCTAAGCATCTTATGCATTTTGGTTCTTCACTCAGAGGTACAAGGGCCTATTGGACAAAGTGTCATATTGAACTTACTGACATGATTACTATGTTGGGTTGTCCAACTTTGTTTTTTTCTTTGAGTGCAGCTGACACAAAGTGACTAGACTTGCATAACATCGTGTCGAGAAATGAAAATTCTCATGGTTTAAATCATCGTATAAAAATTGAGAATGTTATCAGGTACCCCCATATTGTTTCCATGTTTATGCATCATAGATTCTATGTCTTCTGAGAAGAATTCATCCAAAAATATCTTGGAGCTAAATAGTTTTGGTACAGGTTCATGTTGTCGTATTTATGTTAACCAATTTTTGTCTTGGTTGTTGTTGTTCTTTTTCTACTATATATATTTACTATATCTTCTTTTAGTTTAGATATGAGTGGCAACATAGAGGGTTATCTCACATCCACAACTTCTTATGGTTGCAAGGTGCTCCAAACATGGAAAGATTAGATTGGTATAATCCTTCATATGTGCATACTGCAAAGACATATTTTGTAGATATTTATGTTAACCAATTTTTGTCTTGGTTGTTGTTGTTATTTTTCTACTATATATATTTACCATATCTTCTTTTAGTTTAGATATGAGTGGCAACATAGAGGATTATCTCACATCCACAACTTCTTATGGTCGCAAGGTGCTCCAAACATAGAAAGATTAGATTGGTATAATCCATCATATGTGCATACTGCAAAGACATATTTTGATAGATATGTAACAGCATGGAATCCACGTGACATTCATCGTTAAAACATAATGGTTCCTTGAAGCATCAATGATGATCCCTACCTATTGAATACAAATCATATTTTTCCTTCCAATCCTTATGATGATTATGAATATTTCTTGAACCGTGTTCAAAGACATACAAAGTGTGGTGTAGATTCTTGCTTGTACAAGAAAGGTGATATTCTCAATTGTTGCAACAATGCTCCATGGGAGGTTCAAGATTGATCACTATTATTCATAGATGAGAAAGACAGAAATAAATATGAGCCTGCTCGAAACAAGGATAAAATAAATGTCCATAATGTAGATCTTCTTGCAATGTAGCGTGAAAATGTTGATTGTCAACCAATGGTTTCTCTACATGATATCTTGAAATGTATTGCTAAGTATGCTTCCAAAGTGGAAAAGAGGTCAGAAAGTTATCAAGATATGCTAACTAGAATTTCAAATTTTGGTGCCTCAAAAGATCATGTTTTCTCTGCATACAGAAGATTCTTTGCTAAAACACTTATTGATCGTGACATTGGAGCCCAAGAAACTTTCCATATTTTGTTAAGTCTAACTCTTGTACTTTGCAGTTGAAAATTTGTTTCCTTAAATGTTGGGCGAAAGGTTTTTAAAAAACTGCCAAAATACCCCGATCAATTTTCGTCTCCCAACAGTTTTGTTGAAATATATCAATAGAGACTTTTTTTATTGAACATTTTTGTTTGATAGAAATAGAAAGATCTAGGACATTTGATGCCAAATTAAGAAAGAGCAATGGAAACTTAGAGATGCCCATGCCATTGTTAGATTTTTTCCATGGTTTTATTTTATTCCCGATGAGGCTTCAAAAGACTTCCAAACTTTTTGTTGGACTGAATTGCTTTTGTACAAACCATTTAGTAACATTCCCTTAGATATTGGCCTTTCAGATGAAATAGTGAATGAAAATTGGATAAATTTTTTATATCGACCATGGCATGTTGATCGAGCCCTGTCTATTCGGAAAATGTTGAATATGATGACGATTCCCGAGAACAACCAACCCATGTGGAAGAAGATTTTGAAGAATGACCACTTTTGTCTCACTTGGTTCCTCCTAATAACTTCAATTTTTCTTATCTTCACACTCTTGGTCGAAGGGACTTTGATTTATGTTTTGATTGGGAGCAAACAATAGTTTCAAATGATGTTGTAGAAGAGGCTGTTTATTTTATAAGAAATGCCCAATAAAGGGGTGTTATTGTTGAAAATCATCATCCCACATCTGCATCTCTGTCTTCCTTGGCAAAGAAACAATGAGTTACTTTTGATCTCATTTTACAAAATTTTGTTAAATATCCAAGTCTTGAACCTATTCTAATGATTTTTCAGGGCATTGCAGGCACTGGAAAGTCTTTCCTTATTCGTTGTATTTCTCATGTTCTTTCTACTTCATCAAGTGATGGAAATAGTCCTTTGATTTTGCTCGCTCTAACAAGAATATATGTCTTTAATACACATGTGAAAACAATACACTCGGCATTGAAAATTCCTATTAAGGATATGCAACCACTACAGGAGCAATATTTCAAGAAGAAATGAGGCATATTCGATATGTTTTGATAGATGAAATGATATTTTTAGTACCAAGGTTATTCATATAGATTGATTCTCGATTGCGAGAAACATTTCTGGAGAATAAATCTTCTCCTTTTGGTTGTAGATTTATTATTCTTGTGGGTGACCTTGGTCAATTGCCCCCTATCAAAGATAAGCCTTTGTATGTAGGTAATAAAATGGGGAAAGTTTTATGGAAAACACTCAACATCATTGTCACCTTGGATACAATATTTCGACATTAAAGAAATGTTTCAAAACAATATTCTTTTCGTAGACTCTTAATGAATATAATAAATGAGAACCCCTTTTTGATGATTGGGAGCTTCTTATGTCACGGATTGATATGACTCTTCATCTTGAGGAAAATATTTTATTTATTTCAACACTTCACTTGTTCTCAACAAATAATTTGGTCAACTTGTATAATAGGCAAATGTTGAAATCATTAAATTATCCAATTGCACGATGTGTTGTTGAGCACACGCGATGAAAAAAAATTATTTGTGTTGGTGATTATCAATTGGAACATGAAGTTCTCTTATGCCCTGGACAACGTGCCATGTTGACATGTAACTTTTTGGTTGAAGTTGACTTAGTGAATGGTGCTCTTGGTTACATTCAAAATATATTATATATGTCTCACTCAAAGCCTCCTCAACTTCCAATGTACACAATTGTTCTTTTTTATAAGTAAAATTGTGTTCCATTTGACCCAATAAATCCAAACATTGTACTAATCACACCAATTATAAGAGGAAATCATAAACAAACTCCTTTGAAGATGGCATGGGCCCTTACTATTCACAAATCACGGGGGTTGACTTTAGAACGTTCAACAGTTGATATTGGAAACAAAGAGCAGCAAGGGTTGACCTTCACATCCATATCAAGAGTCAAATCAATAGATGGTTTATGCACATCACCACCTTTGTCTTTTGAGTGTTATGCAAAGATGAAAAATAGTGCATATGTTACAATTAGGAGAAAAGAATATTCCAACGATTAAAGTCCATATCTTTGTAACACCCAATTTAAATATTTTCACTATGCATAGAATGTCTATGTTAAGTTCATTTTTTTGTCCTTTGATATTAATTTTCTTGAAAAAAACATTTTTTAATGTTTGTAACAACATGTATACGTTCATTAAATCCATATTACTATTTGAAATTAAAATAAATAAAAATCATCATTTTTCAAGTGGGTCTATTTATGTATTTTAGTGGGACTGTTTATTGTACCTTTGTTTACTACTAATGACACTATTCCCACAATTTAAAAAATTCAAAGAAATGATTTTTTTGTAATGCATTTAGTTTTTGTTGCTACATTGTCTATTTGGAATGAACAAAAATTGTTGTCTGAGTTGATGGATTGTATTTGTCTTTGGAATCATCATTTTGGGGAAATAATTTTTTCCTTTTGTTTTTCATTTTGGATAGCAAAGATTTTTCAATAATTATTTTCATTCTCCCTCTCCACACTACAAACGAAGAGTTTCTTTCTCCCATACAAAATATTATACCTTTCTACTTTTGTTTGCATAATTTTGAACATTTCCTTACAACATTTTTTAAAAGGAATCAATATAATTGTTGTACTCATAATTTATGAGAATGAATGTTTTGTTATGTTTTCTTTTTTCTCATCCTTACTAAATATTTTATTTTGTTTATTGTTTTTTTTAACATACACTTATGGATAATGAAAGTGTGTCAAAATTTATTTTAGCAATACATGATATCACTACTCAACAATAATTTTTTATTGGAATTCAAGATATGATTAGTAGGAGAAGTGGAACTCCAACACACATTTTCAATGAGACGCTCCATTGTTTAGCTAAGTTGAAGGAAATGGTTCGTGAGTTTCAACATGTTTCTGGTAGGGAAGATGGAAGAAATCTACGAAGAGAATGGTTCCAAAGGCAAAGGGGTCGTCAATTTAATGTAGATGTTAATTGGTGGTGTATTTTTCATAAGTTTGGTTGTACTTTGGAATAGGTTACATTATGTTTACCATTTAAGGGATTTTTAAAACTGTTGGTTTTTGGATACTATGTTTTATGTACTTAAAACCATAACATTTTTTAATTAAAATTCCTTTTTTTTAAGATATTGACCACTTATTTTATTAGATTGTTCGGAAGTCTATCTATTCAATAATTATTTTCCATATTTTGTAATGTCGTGTATTTATTCAAATGGTTATTTTTGATTAATTGGCTTGGTTGTCATTGATGTCAACCCTTGAAGAAAGTCTGGTAGCGAATTCCAGTAGCACAAAGGTTTGAGTAATAGACCCAAGTTTGTTTGATGGATAATGGTATCAGTTTTGATATATTTGCAGGTAAGACTATTATATATGGATAGTACATGTCATGCCATTTCCGGTGGTATGTGGAACGTCACATAACTCCTCACGGTTAGAGAGTTATGGCCATGTGAACTTGGAGAACCCTCGTGAGTCATCTAGAAGCCCCAAAAAGTCAAAGTACTCAAAGTGTTTGCAAAAGAAATTATTTAAATAATAAAGTTAATAGAGAACTCCCTAAAATAAAGAAATTTGAATGCTACATGAAAGTATAAATAAGATACAAGGCTCTCTCATTTAATCACACTTGAACCCGTTGAATATCATTGAATATTTATTTTGTGAATGGTTATTTCGGAAGGTATTATTGATAGAGAAAAAGTGTGGTAGTAAAAGTGCAGGAGAAAAATTGCGGCAGGAAAAGTGTGATAGGAAAACTGTGGCAGAAAAAAGTGCGAAAGAAAAATCAAGATAGAAAAATCGCAACAAAAAAAGTGCAACAGAAAAATCGCAACAGAAAAAGTGAGGCAGAAAAAGTGCGACAGAAAAATCGCGGCAGAAAAATTGTGGCAGCAACATGGTTGGGGTCTATTTATGAAAGATATAGCACATCTTGTTTGAGGTATGTTTTGTGAGCTAGGGTTTATCTCTTGATATGGTATTGGATGTTCAGTATTGTTGCATATATCAAATTTGTTGAGGGATAGAGTTGGTATTTTGTTGTTGGTATTTGGCATATGGGTATTGGTCTTTTAGTTGTGATGTGTTGCTGAAGTTGTTGGTTTAGCTTGAGGCTACATAACAATGAGGTTGTGGCACATGGTTTGATTTAAGGGTTTATGGTATTTGGTTTATGGATAGAGTGATGAATTATTACATAACTTTTGATGGTTATATTGGTGTATGTCTTTGGTATATGGTCAAGGTACATGTTGGGTACATGGTTGGGACAAGTAGTTGATGA
>CBVK0100069319.1:0-14943 GCA_900067695.1 Picea abies
TTTCCTCCCATAGATCGATGACTACGAATTGTTTCAGCTCTTCAGGGTTCAGGAGTTGCAAACTCTCCGCCTTCACTTTCTCCGAGAGTGCTTTCAACCAAAGTCAACGATTCTTTGACGTATGTCTCTCATGGATCAATGTTTGTGAATCGCTTCGGCTCTTCGGGCTTTGGGAGTTTCAAACTTTCCTCCTTCACTTTCTCCTAGATTGTCGATCCTCTGAACCGCTATGAAATCTACTGTCGCGTGTCTTCTGAGATCAATGCTCGATATGTACTTCGACCTTCGAGAATTTTTGACCCAACACAATTGTCACATATTTTTCCTCTGGAGTTCCCAGTCTCTAGACTGCATGGTCTGTCGCCACGTGGTGAGATACTAGAAGCAGACACTTGGCCCAATCTAGCGGGTGACACGTGTCATGTTCAAACTGACATTTCAATCCTCCACAGGTTCAAAACTCACTGACATGTGGAACACATCCCTTGTATCCATGTCATCCCAAGTGACATCCGCGAGCCACATCACTTCAAAATTTCGGGCTTCAAAATCTTTTACACTTGCCTTCCTAGGTCTACATCACCTCTAGGTGACATCATCAGGCCCCACCACTTTGATTCTTTGGGCTTCGGAAGTTTCCACACTAGCACTCTTCTAATTCTCCTGAACTGGCCAGTCTACCAACATGTGTCTCCCTTATTGGATGGTCTGTATTAACCCCGGACTTCGGGATATACTGCTGCAAAGATCAACGACTATTGTTTATTTGATATCCATGGTCCTCAATTACTTTGGGTCTTCAGGTAATTCTTTCCCTAGTGATTCCCTCTGTAAAAGCTTCTGAAGTACTAAGTCTCTGAAGTGAGATATCTAGTGCCACATGTCCTCATTGATGGACAGTCTAGATGAACTCCAGCCTTCGGGAGTTCTGGATTTTCGCATCTGTCTTTCTTCCGAAGTGGTTATCTGTCAGAGTGTAGGATCTCTTGCCATGTGTCCACTTCTATCAAAGATCTAGATCTACTTCGACTCTTCAGAGTTTATATGTTTGAGCACTAACATGTCACATCACTTAATGCATTTAAATTTGTGGGGGCACACATCGGAGGTTTGGAGTAACCCGCCTTTCGCCCCGTAATTCTTCCGACGTTGAAAATATAAAAAATTTCTCCCATAGAAGTCTAATGATGGGTAATAGGAGAAAAGTTTTGTTGGATGGAGACAAAATGTGAAAGCTTCTTGAAAACTGAAAAAGAGTGTTGTCATAGAATACAAATTAGAAGTGTAAGGGAGATTTTTGAAGACAGTAAAAGAGAAAACTCCAAACTTTCATATCGAGAAAGTCCTCTGGGGAAGGAGAAGAGTAATTGATCTTTAGTAAAGAGATAAAGTGAAGAGGGGACCCTCATGTCCATCGATACAAGGGTTATAAGATAGGATACCCTCTTTTTTTTGGAGCACTACCTTTGAAATATGGTCGACATAATTGTTGAACTCACAATAGATATGATTGAAGCTGAGTTTTTTGAAAGTGTGTTGTAAATGTTGAATTTTGTCCTTCCACACTATGATGGAGATAGATCGAAGGTCTCCCTTGTTTCTCAGACATTTAATAACAATTTTGGAGTCCCATAGAACCTAGAGGATGTCTATGTGAAGCCTAGTAGCCAAGAATAGTGTGGCCTAGGCACCCAAAAGCTCAGCCCTAGTATTGGTGCCTGAGCCACAGTTGAAAGTCCATTTATATAGAGTGTTTGGTGAGATTTTAATCTTCCCACCTGCTCCACTTTGAAATCCATTTGCAAGTGTTGATCCATCGAACCAAGTTGTGGGGGTGTCATCTAAATCAGGGCCCATCTTAATGAGAGTTGGTCTCCACTTTCTAGAGTGTACTACCTTCCAACAGTTGTAGATTCCAAGAGCTTTGTATGTTGCAACATTTGTGGAGGGAGTCACATTTTCAAATATGGTTTTATTTCTTTCAAACCATATAGTCCAACAAATAAGAGGAGGAAGGTGTATGTGATTGTGGTCCCTTTGTGTCCAAGAGTCGAAACAGTCTGCAATCTCATTCCCATCCCAAATAGATGGTAAGTTAAGTGCCAGGGCGATATTCTCCCAAACCTATCTAGTGAATGAGCACTTTATGAAAATGTGGTCTGCAGTTTCAGAGTCAGAATGACAGAGGTGGAAGTAGCTTGGCCCATACCATCCATTTTTTTGTAAATTATCCTAGGCATTAAGTTTGTATGCCAACATTAGCCAAATGAAATGTTTTATCTTTGGTGGAATGCGCCAAGTCCAAAGATGCTTGCACCATCCTCTAACTTCTGTGAACCCCTATGAATTGGTGATAGCAGTGTATATATTTTGTACAATGGAAAGTATTGTTCTGCCCCCCGAACATCGTAATTGATTTGCTGTATTGGTGAGGTGGATACCCGAATTTGTAAGTGTCAAGCATAAGATATTCCACACACGAGAAAGTTCTGTGTTGAGGCAAAGTGTTGAGCTGGAAATCCAGGAATCCAGAAGGTACTCTGATCTGGAGGATGTGCGGATTTGAAAGAGATACTAGAAATTTTTGTAATGAAGTTGTGTTAACAGATGTCACCCAGAATGTGATCGCACCCAATAATTTGAATCCACTCCCAAAATATGATCGCACCCAAGAATGATTTGATGCCCTGAGCCTGGAATCCAGCAAAGCCATTGGGTAAGTAGATGCTTGTATTTTGTAAGATTCCTCCAAATAAAAGAGGTTGATCTAGTGGATGTCGACTCTGAAAGAAGCCAACTAATGATAGTCTGATGGCAAAGATATTTTTCAAGTATAATTGTATGCCAAATGCCAAGATAATTCAAAGCACACCAAATAGAATTTTTTTCTAACGCTTGGCTAAAATGTTGGATATTTATGATTCCCCAACCACCCTTATGTTTAGGTTTGTCCAGTGCTTGCCAGCTGCAGAGGTGTTGTCGGGAATGGTTAGAGAAACCTGACCAGAGGAAATTGAATATCATCTTTTTGAGCTTTGTGAGGACTGATATGGGGATGAGAACAAGTGCCATCCAATACATGACATGTCCTTCAAGGAAAACTTTTATGAGACTATACCGACCTCCAAGTGACAACCACCTCGTGCACAAGTGGCCAACCCTTTTTCCACTTTGGCAAGAAGCCAGTTCCAGTCTAAAGTCTTGTATGAGTATGATTTAAGATGATAACCTAGATAATTAAGACCAGAGGATAGAGGAGTGAATGTATAGGGGAAGATACCTCTAATCAGGTCTAGGGATTGTTGGTGTATATTTGCGAAGTGGAATGTAGATTTTCCCCAATTCATTGTTAAACCTATAGCTTTGTAGAAATTGTGTAGGATCTCATTAATTACAATTCATTCCTGAAGTGTTCCATTTTTCATAATAAGGACATCGTCAGCAAAGAGAAGGTGTAAAATTTTGATAGTTCTGGAGACCTTTATTCCAGATATCTTTCCTTCATCTTGGCTTGATTTGAGGAGAAGGCTCAAGGCATCCATATCCAAGATGAATAGAATAGGTGAGAGTGGGAAGACCTACCTCAGACCTCTTCCCATTCGAAAGAAAGAGGAAGGTTTTCCATTGACCAGAATGGCGATATTGGCACTGACCACACAACCCATAACCTATTTTATTAATGATTGGTTAAAACCTATCCGGAATAGGGTCAGGTGAAGGAAGTCCCAATCAATGCAATCAAATGCTTTTTTGAGATCCAGCTTGAGGACAACTTCCTTGGAGTTTTTTGATTTGATACTATGCATGCATTCTTGGGCGGTGCTAATAGCATCTAGAATCTGACGTCCTTTCAAAAACCCCAACTATTCTTTTGAAAGAAAATGAGAAAGAATAGGTTTGATCTTGGAGGCTATGATTTTAGTAACAAGTTTATAGAAAATGTTACAAAGAGATATTGGCCTGTAATCACCAAAGTTCGAAGGAGAGACAACTTTAGGAATTAGAGTAAGAGAGGTCGAGTTTATGGCACCAATCACCTTTTCACTAAGTCTAGTATCCTCCACAAAATCTAGAATATCCAGGCCAACCAGATTGAGAAAATGAAAATAAATTTCTACCGTCCAGCCATCTAGACCTAGGATTTTGTCTTTTGAGAAGGATTTGAGAGCATCTGATATCTCCTAAAGAGTGTAAGGACTATCTAGGGATAGTGTATCTTCTGCAAAAACTGTATGGGGAAAGAGGCTGGCTACCATGACAGAGGTTTCCAGGGATGCAGAGGGATTCTGCTCAAAAAAAGGTTTTAAATGATTAACTGCAATAGTTTTTAAAGATTGTTGTCCTTTGTGTAGTGTACCATCCTTAGCAGTGATTTCCCAGATTTGGTTTTTTCTTCTAGAGGAAGTATCAAATTTATGAAAAAAATTGTTGTTATGGTTTCCATACATAAGCCATTTTGCTCGGTAATGTTTCCTCCAAGTGGTTTCATCCAATAGAAGAAGTTTATCCCACTCCAATTGTTGGCCCTTGACCAAGTTTTGAAGAGTACTTGGTCATACTTGACCACTTTTGGGACTATGAAAACTTACCAAGGAAGGAGCGCAATGTGAAGCGGAAAATAAGGAAGCAGGACCTATTTTGGGGTCCATTTTAGGGTTTTGGGTTGATGTAACGGGAAAGGGATGTTGGCCCGTGGGTTTACCCACATCTAGGCCCATTTTGTAATCTATAAATAGGCAATGTAGATAGTAAGATAAGGAAGAGATAGTAATGTAGTACATCTATGTGATGTATGAATGAAAGCTTACTACCTCGGGTGAGACTTCATCTACTTCGCAGGTGTTGCCGAAAGGGCCGGTAGTTAGGGATTTTCCTGGGTCTGCCCCTGTGCCAACACCAATTCAATCCCCTTTAGAAGTTGATATCTGTCTCCAGAGGTCCTTGCATTAGCATCAGAATGTATAAGAGCCTGAATTTCAGAGTCAAGTTTGATAAGTCTATTGGCATTATGTTGTTTAAAGGTAGAGGCCCACGATTTAATGCAGAATTTTAGGTTTTTAAGCTTCCAAACCAAACGATTTTGAATGCAAAGTTCAGAAAGGAAACAAGGATCTGTCCAGATGTCAACAACTATTGAATTAAACTCTTCCTCTAGAAGACATGCCGAATTTAGTTTGAATGGGTATGCAATCTTGAGAGGAGAAGAATCCATCTGTAGGATAACCACATCATGATTAGAGAGATAAGGGAAACATACGCATGAGGGAATTCTATCTTTTGAAGTGATGAGACAATATGAAATTATAAAACTGTCCAACTACTTTGAGATGGAATCAGGGCCCACACGTCCATTGTGCTAGGTTCGTGTCAAGTGGTCTGGTGCATAATTTATCAAGTGATGGGCAGTGAAAAGAGTATTGAAGTAGTTTGCCAACTTGTAAACATCTTAATCGATAATTTAATTTTGCAATGTTTGATTATTTTGAAAGTATTCTATGATAGATTTGTCTACTTCTATTTTATTGAAAAATTGTAGTGTAGCATTAATTTTTCAATTTGTGATTCTTTGTATTATTATTTTTTAACTCAATTGTAATGTAGTATTTTTTTGGTTTGTTTTTTTAATGAGATTCAATATATTTTATAAAGATTTTGTGTTTATTAATTTTAAATTTTTGTTATATATTATTTACAATTAATAATATCGATTTCTATATCTATAGCTTGTAATTTATGTGTTAGATGTTTCGATTTTTCTTTTCTTTTGTAATGATATTTTTTTCTTTTTTAAATATTTTATTTTTAGTAGTAAATGAATGGATTTGTGCTACACATGTAGAATGAGAGTAGGGATAAAAGACCACCTGAGTATGTTGTGCATGTGCTCTACACACTATTGGAAAGAGGGAAAGCGGAGAGTAGATTCTTCATTCCATTTCAACCATAAACTGAGAAACTTCATATTTTGTGTAACCATCAAATTAAATGAGGAAAGAGAGAAAACTAACTAGGGTTAATTAACTTGCAATTTTTTAGTGAACCAGAAACCCTAATGTTAGAAATGAGAAGAGAAGAATAGACTCACTTGAAATTTGATATTGTACATGATGAAGCTCCTAGAGTGAAGTGAAAAGTTGTGATAGGCCTATAATACCTTGAGATCATAGGGTTGTAATATACAATCTATGAGTGGAACGATGCTAATTGTAACTTTCCCTGGCCTAACTGAGATCCATTACGTGCGGGAATACTCATAAAAATTAAAATTTTCTGCTAACTCAATTCCTATAGCTTACTAACTATGAATTACAACCAAATTTATATATTGTTTTTTACCATTATTTAAATGCATCTACAACATGATAAAATATACATCAATTCAACTTAAATAACTCAACACAACATCATATAAATTCTTATTAAACACAGAGTGGATGGACAACAATTTAACTCATAAATACAACACATAAACAAATAAAAAACTTATCTTTTAATTTAGTTGTGAAACCATCTTCTTGGGATGGACATTCCACCCAAACATAGACTTGTTGTTCCAAATATCAACAAAAAGTCACCCCCGAGTTGGGGCTAGCAATCCATTATAGAGGTTGGTCTCTCACTATCCACTCACAACTCATAAATCCCATAACCCATTGGTATTCTCCTATAGTTATCTCGATTTTCCACTATCTCTCTTCCTCTTGAATTTCCCAACCCAAGGAATGCACCACTTCATTGATCTTAGTCTCTCATGCATCCTATTCATTTATTAGGGTCTCTCTTGCACAAGTATCTAGGAATCTCTCTACTGGTAACTCAAGGAAACTCATTGCCAGGAAAACTACCAACAAACAACAACAAACACTTGTTGTTATAGTGCAACTCACACAGGGGTTCACTCTTTAGGATTGAAAACCTATCTCTTCAGTATTTCACTCCAAATCGCTCCAAAAATGCTACAACATGCTCCAAAATTCACCCTCCATGGTTTCTCCAACTCCAAACTCTTCCTCTCTACTGTTTATTTTATGTTCCTGCAAAAACATTCACTCTACCACTATTATAACATCCCATATGAATTTCCTCCCTTAGGAATGATTTTTTAACTCACACACTTCCCCAAGTTGATTGTACTCATCCCCCATGCTCCCAATAACTATGGGATGTGACTTCTCACACCCACCCTCTTACATGCATTCAATGATTGGCTTTGGGTACATTCAATCAAAAAATAGAGTTTAATACATAATGATAATAAAATTGAGGAATGTGGGTGGAATTAATAGACATGGGTAATTCCCCCTTGGACCCCTCTCTTAGACATTCTTCTAGACCCTCCCATCTCTTGTGGATTAATTCATCCCCCATCTTTGATCATGTCCCCCATCAACTGACATCACATTTTATTTATTAAAACTTAGAAATACATTTTGCATATACATTGCTTGGTCATAGCCACACATTATATATACATTACGCATTAATTAGACTAGGAATTATAGTGGGGGCATTACACCAATGAATATTTCCAAGGATGAATTAATCAAACCTACAACATTGGATACAACATAGCCATAAGATAGCCTTATTGAGGTGTCATATATGATAGGTGTGAGTATACCTAGGGACTTGAGAGAGGTGGAAGAAGTTTAGTCACTAATCCAAGCATGTACCTAGAAATTAGAGTTTTGAAATACAGAAGAATCCAAATGTTGAAGAGAGTCTAAAAAGAAGAATTAAATGGTATAAATAGGTAAGGGGTTGACCTTAAGGTGTAGGAGAATGGAGGGATATCCCTTGGAGGTTTCAAGTCATATGAAACCATTGTATCATCCTTATTGACTTCATGCTACATATTTTATACAACAATACCATGGGATTTAAGCCCAAATATACTCTTTGTTAAGAAAGTCGTTGATTCAGAGTCATAGTACCCCAAGGAAACCTACAATACACATTGATGAAGATATTAAGTTGGCTTTTATGGGTTTAGGTAAAATTAAATCTATAATAGAAATTCCATAATGGGTTTGGGTGGATATGGACCAAAAATTAGGCATCCTAAGTGACTGTGGCTCCAAACAGACTCATGAAGTTAGAGAATTCCATAAATGGGTGCCTTGAGGGTAAAAGTGAATTAAATTAGTAATAAAGGGATATAGAATGGGGGGGAAGGAACCTAAGGAAATCACATAAATGATAGACATACCAAATAGGTCCTACATCTAAACCAAGGTGAGAGGGACTCGAAGAAGGTGATCCATCACATTATAGTAGTGGTTGAAAGGTATCATATCATCATTGGGTGGGCCATGTATTAATATGAAATAGGGGTGGGAACCTCCCAATGGGTAAGATTTATTTGAGTATTAAAGTGAAAATCCCATACACTATATTCTCCCCTAACCTCGTACACACTCCCCCTCCATCCCTCTAGGATTTGTTATCCATAAGATGGGAACAGTGAGTTGTAAGGAAGGAGAGAAGAAATCATGTGCATGGGAATAGACTAGTGGTCCTTGTAACAAACGTTAATGCCCCAATGTCATAAGGGGTGTTACAATTATATTTTCCACCATAGGAGAAAATATATGACCTTTTCATGAGGGGTATTGGAGTATACATGCACATTTACCTAATACATAATTTTTCCTATGTTCTATAGTCCATGTATGAGGGCACACTTGATACTCACTTGGTCCAATATATTCTCCCTTGGATGAGAATATTCTTCCCCCAAACAAAGGTGCACTTCTTCTTGAGTCATGCTTAGATTACACAAGTGAAGTATAATATTTCATGCATACATGGGAATCATCACCAAGAATTGCATGCTTACAATAGAATCATCACCATAATTGAATGTCTTCCTTGGAAGCATCACCCAACCCTTCCTTGTAATTATTGCCTAGTCCTCGATGCCCACCTTGAAATCATCAACAGGAGCACATTCCTTCCTTGGAATCATCACAAGGAGTGCACCTCACATGTGAATAAGGTTAGGAGGGAGAATTAATTATTCATACATGAGTGTAATCCACTCCACTGGTGTATATCTAGTTAACTAGTGATTGCATGGCTAGTTAACCAAGAGTAGGTGGGATATTATTAGTGTTTGATTTGATGCATGTCCTAAGTAAGTTGTAGAAGCTAAAATATGGAACACTATTTCATGACATGGAGGACATATTTGGGGGATTATTTATGCATGAAGGTGTTCTTGAAGAGGGGGAAGAATTATGAGAAAGATTATGTTTCTAAAATTTCAGGAGTGAGAGCTAAGAAAGATCTAAGGAAAGGACCAAATATGAATGCAACTCCAGGCCCAAAGGATTCAATATTGATGTAAGGATATCCATTTTATAAATATAGATAAATGCTACTTTCCCCATTTAATGATTTTATTTTTGTTTGCATGATTAGTGGTTCATTATTGAATAGGGTAGATTTCATTTGGTCCAAGTTTATTTAACACTTGTCGATTGGTATTCATTTGTCACTTGTGTGCAGGAAGTGGATAGAAGGAGTAAGAGTTGGATATCTAGAGTTGTGTTGGTTGGATACGTAAGGACAAGCATTGGTTAATAAGGTATGACTCTCTCCCCTTTAGTATAAAACAAAAGAAATCTTATTAGATCTAGGAAAAAAAGTATTATCTGTCAATTGTCTATCTCATATAAAGGGTAGATCCAAGGGATATATTTGTTGTATGTAGGAGGATTTTTCTCCATAATATAATTGGTGACTCCATTGGGGATTGAACCCAAAATATGCCCTATATTTAATTTCCCTTTCTTTCTCTACTTTTTGAAAAACAAAATTGTGGCTAGTCTCCTTTCTCCCCATCACTTTTGGTATTTTCAGCTGATTTCTTTTTTATCTGCCTGTTAGCTTGTTGATTTGTTTTTCTTTTCCATATGCAAGCTTTTCTAATTTTTTGATTTTAATGCATGATTAATTTGCATGTGTGGTTGATTTGCATGCATAGTTCACTTTCATGTGTAACTTATTTACCTGCATGGTTGATTTACATGCATGGTTGTTTTGTATGGATGGATGAATTTCACACGTGATTGATTTGCATGCATGTCTGATTTTCATGTGTGGTTTATTTACATGCATAGCTGATTTGCATGTGTTGTTGATTTTCATGCGTAGCTGATTTTTATACATGGTCAATTTTCATTCTTGGATGATTTTCTTGCATGGATAATTTGCATGCATGATTGATTTGCATGTAGTTGATTTTCATGCATGATTGATTTGGTAGTTCCTTTGGATGCATGGATTACTTGCATACCTGATTGATTTTCATGCATAGCTAATTTACATGCATGGTTGATTTGCATGCATGGCTGCTTTGCATTCATGCATGACTGATTTGCATGCTTGATTGATTTTTATTCACGATTGATTTGCATGCTTGGATTATTTGCATGTGTATTTTATTTGCCTGCATAGTTGATTTTCATCCGTGATTCATTTGCATGCATATTTGATTTGCATGCATGGTTGATTTGCACATATGACTGATTTACATGCATGACTAATTTGCATGTATGATTGATTTGCATGTGTAGTTGATTTGCATGTGTGATTAATTTTCATGCATGGTTGATTTGCATGCATGGTTGATTCACATGTGTGGTTATTTGCATGCTTTGTTGATTTTCATGCCTTTCTTATTTGCATGATTTTCTAGTTTGTTTTTGCATCTATGTTTTTCTTTATCAAAATAAAAAGTAAAAATATCGTTGCATGTCGTGAGTGTTTTATTTATAGTTTAGGTTGGTGTAATAGGATTGTGAAATTATGTTCCTTCACTTGGGTGTTTTTGATAGTTTATTTAAAGTGCATGAGGTTGTTAATTTTCAATTTAAAAAGGCAAATCTAAAAAGTGAAAAGTGCTTCCTTTCCTTTAGATAGACTTCATCGAAATGAAGCGTGCATCTTATTTGCATGCATTTTGATATCTTTTGGATTTGCAAAGAGTGAAAAATAGCATTAAATTTTCTTCCACTACCTCTACGTAATTAATAGCATTAAAAAATTTAAAAAAAAATGCTTAATGTAAAAATCATTAGACTTTCTTTTTACAATAAACCAACATAGACTAGGATTTAGGGCCTTGTTGTAGGGTTAGAAATTTAATTCTCCAAGGCCACAAAACTAAAATTAGAATTCATTAATGAGTGTAAAATTCATTGTTGCAATGAGTGTGTCAAAAAGCTCCTCTAACACAAGAGTTAATCAATAGGTCACATTGGGCAAGTGGGGCGATATCCCCTCTCTACGTTTCTTGATGTTTGTTGGACTACTTGGACTATTATGCATATGGGGGTTTTATAAGTGTTATTATCTCTCTAGGAGGAAACACTTCTTGAAGCTTTGGGGTTAGCTACTTGACCCATCCATGTGGTCTGGCCTACAACTATTTTCTCGACCATTCCATTGTCAGGTGGTAAACTTGGTGGATTTTCCAAGGTATATACATAGGGGACTAAGTGGGAAGTGATTGTGGTACCTAGGATAGATATCGAACCTTTGCTTCAGTCCCCTGGAGGGTACTTGTCTTCACGAGGGTACTTTCATCGGTAAGGGTTGTCACGTTAGGGTTATCGTAACGTTTCCTCACACCTTTTCTAGGAAAAATTTTGGGGACTTGATTTACCTCAGAGGGTTGGTTTTTGGAAGGCCCCTTTTATCTACTGGTTTGCTCATTATTGGATTATATTTTCTGGGGGTGTGCTTTGTGGTGAAGTTTATGATTATTTGGCCATATTTTATTGTTTTCTTCCTCATTAAATAAATTTTCTACTATGATTGATCAACATCTTTGCTGGTATCATAGACCCTCTACTCTTTTGGTTGGATAGATAATTTGGTGATTATTTTTCCTACCTTAGCAATCCTCATAGCATGGAAATCATTAATGGGTCATCCAACAAGGTAGGATTGACATGTACATCCTCAAATATGATGGGAGAAGTCATAATGAGCACCATCTTGCCACCACTTAGTAGGATGGGTAATCCCATATATATGCCCTTAAAATCTAGTCCTTCATTAAGGGGATGCCTCCAGTCACATCCTTCCCTTCCTTGAGTACACCCAATTTTAGTATGCCCATTGTGTCATAGAAATTTCCTGCGTCTGTATTTGTTTCTAATGGGGGACAAGGCCTTGGTATTACTACTGGAAGTGGATTCTAATATATTTGTAGTGACCCTATAGGTAGTTTGATGATATCAAATGGTGGTTTTCCTTTTTATTGGAATATTAACCATGGGTTTTCTCCTACACCTAGTGTTTTTCTTAATGTTGGGTGAAGTTGTGTCTCTTGGGGAACCAATGTCCCTGGGGGTAGTTATCTGGGGGGATCAATGCTTCCATATCCCACCAACACTCTCTCTTGCATCTAATACGAGTCATGTGATGGGAAATTATTATATGAACTCCAATCAAGGGACCCCTCCCAAAGGGGACTCTTGTGATTTTCCTTCTTGTGGAAACATTGGTACCACTTTGATGACCATATTGAATATTGTTGGGTTGTCTATGGGGATATCAGTTTGGTTGATGATCATTTTGATTGTTCCAAATACTATTGGAAATTATTTGCTGGTGAAATCTATTTCTCCTACTTCCTCTTATTTCTCAAGTACATCTCCTAGTAAACAAAATTCTAAAAGGAATAAACAAAGAAATAATAGGAAAAAGAACTGAACACAAAGGGATATTTTACTAACCACTAAAATTCATGTTTGAGACATGTCAGTATTCATTTCCAGTCATACTGGAGATAAGAAACCAACTGTTGTAAGCCATTTTGGGGGAAATAGATTAGTCAATGTAAGTGGAACTGGTAATATGAAACCAACCACTACAATTCATGCCAGGGGAAAGAAACTAGTCGCTACAATTCATGTTGGGGGTATTGATACTATCGAGAAATCTAGATGAAAAAGACGTAAGCCTAAGTTCCCTTGTAAAATTTGAAAGGAATATCATCTTACTCACCTATTTCCTCTCATTATAGAGATGAATAGAGTGTGGCCTAGGTCTGAAGTGTCTTCTAGTTCAAAAACACCTTTGTTTTCTCAATAACCTACTCAACCATTGGTTGATGAAGTGGTCACACCGATGCAATATTTAGTTGATCCCACTCCTCTCTCAGAGAGTGATGTGTCTAGATCAAACATTTTCTTCATTTCTAGTTTAGAAAATTATGAGCAATGGGGTATCCCACTCACCTTGAGATTGCTACCTTTAAGTATTAAGAGTGTTTCCTTTGATTGGAGTAGTCTTATTAAGCCTCACCTTGCTTCTTATAAACCCTTATAGATAAGGGTTGAATCTTATTTAAAATACATCTACCAATGTATTTTGGATGAGGGACCTTATCCAATCATTTTATCCTCCTCGACTTGGAAATCTATAGGTTCTCCCCAGATTGTGTCAGCTCCTAGTCAGTTGTTGGATTTTGATAGAAGACGTAGTGAATATTTAGAGATTCTTCCTCAGTTTTCTATAACATTAGGAGGGAATATTTTTATGGTCAATATGATAGTGGTTAATGGACCATTACAGTTCAATTTTATTCTTGGGTGTGATTATTTATATTCTATGAATGATGTGGTGTCTACACCCTTTCCGGTGATGCATTTTCCTCACAAAAAAAACATTGTCACAATAGATCACCTTCCATATGATAATAAACATACATGTTCACCTACATAAAATGATTTATCCAGGTGGATATTGATGGCCACATACCTATTCCAACTGGCTCAAAACAATTTTCTCACAACTTACTATTTTTAGCATTTTTCTGGTTCCCAAAATTTTGGGGCCATTTTGAGGGCCTAGATGCATTTTTTTCGGGATAGAGCACCTAAATTATATCCAAAGGCTGTGATTGATCCCCCAAAATGAATATCCTTGACGATCCCTTTCCAATGAGCTATCGTGTGCCCCAAATAGAGATTGTATGCCAAAGTTACGCCCCTGGGAAGTTGATACACCAAACTACCCAAAACAGGGTCCACAAAACTGTTCACTTTTCATCTTATGGGGTTAGGGTTTTGGATTTTATTTATGATAAAAAATCCTTTGGATCCTCATTGTAAAATAATATTCTTGTGAATGCGAGTAGATGTCACATCTCTTCTCAGAGATAAGCTACCACCATTCTAACGAGTCTTTCACTATGCATTTCTACAATTTTGTACATTTCACTCATTAATAGAAATTGTGTATTTGCATTTCTACAATTTTGTACATTTCACTCATTAATAGAAATTGTGTATTATTGTATATATATGCCTCTTGTTATATATCCAATATATCTCTGTTATATATTTTCTCTCATTTTGTGCCAAAAATAGTCTGGATCAGTGGTATCAGAGCAGGCTTCTCTTGATTGTTTTTTTTAGTGCATGTCCCCGACAAGGTCCGAGTATAGCAAGTTGGGTATTAAGCTTGTATGTCTTGAGGAAAATCACTTTCACACACCCAATAAACCCTCCATGGAAGAAGAAAATAAAAACAACAAAGGAGAGGATTCTATTAATATGTTGCTTGAACAAGCTCTCACGTGACAAAGGGATGAAATGATGGAGAAATTTTCCCACATCCTTCAACACATGTCGATAACAACTAGTGTGTCTTCATCAAGAGGCCACTTTGGAGGCACCTCTCCTTTCAAAGTACAAGTTAATTTTGATATTCTCATATTTGAAGGACATATAGATGAAAATGCCCTAGAAAAATTGTTAAATCTACTAGAAGGTTATTTCTCTGTTCACATTTTTTTTGACAGGGAAAAGATCACCTTCACACTCCTTAAGGCTATCCCCCATGTAAAACATTAGTGGGAAAACTTAGTAGAAGAAAAGTTCCACAGAGGAGTCTGGAATATATGGGGCCAAGCCCACCTAGGAT
>CBVK0100069320.1:0-14942 GCA_900067695.1 Picea abies
AGTGGCTGAAACACAAGAACCAGCCACTGATTTTGAAATTGAGGAAATTGAGACCCCGGATGCAGCAACACAACACCCAGTGGCTGAAACACAAGAACCAACCACTAATATTGACATTGAGATTCAGGAATCAGAGGTTGAGGGTGTTGAAACACTACTCTCCTTACACCAGGAGGCTGAAACACAAGCATCAGTTGCCATTCCTGTAGCTGCTCCACAAGAACCAGCTCATGAGGCTATGACTGCCACACAAGAACCAGTTGCCTCTCAATCTAAACAAACAATCACTGATGTCTTGGAAGAAAACAACTTTTTAAAGTCTCAATTGGAAGCATATCAGCAAGAACTGGCTAGAGCCAAGGAAGCATACGAAAAGGAGCTCAATTCATACACTGCAAGCCGTCTAGCAACCCTGGCAAAACAAACTACAGAAAGCATATGCAAGGAATACATGTGCTGCCAATGCGGAGATATTTATTATCGGGAAGGGTATAAGGTAGTTCAAGTTCCAGTACTAGGAACAGTTCCTCCTCCTTCCCCTTTTGAATTCAAAACTGAACCTGCTGCAACACAAGAACCAGCAGGTTCCACCAAGCTCAAAACCAAACTTGCTGCAACACAAGAACCAGCAGGCCCTAGAAAAATCAAGACTAAACCTGCTGCAACACAAGAACCAGCAGGCCCTTCCAAGATCAAGAAAGAAGTCCCTACTGTTGTCAACAAGGTTGCGCAAACAGTGCCCATGGAGGAAGCTACACCTCCCAGTCAAGACAATTTCTCCACTTCCAAGGAACAGTCTACTCAAACCCTGCCTAGTCCCACTACTTCAGATGCTGAAACATAAACTCAGCTGTGGGATGAGCATGCAGAGATACAAAAGTGGAAGAAGGAGTATGTTGAGACACAGACGCAACATCTGCAAGTACACAGGCAAACCTGGATGAATCACACCTTCTCAAATTGGGTAGCATTGGACCTGACACGCCAGGAAGTTCATGAACTCAAAAAGAAGAACAAAGATTTAAAAGGTAGACTAGTCCTGATCTTTGATTTGATGCAGACACTAATGGCCACAAGGAAACCTTCTTGTAACTATGCTTTATTTCTCATTGAGAGACTCACATGGTTCCAAATTAAATCAATTATAGAAGGAAAATCCCATGAAGTAATACAACCAACAGATTTTGTCAAGACCTTTCTAGCAACCTCCATCCGGGATCAGCACCTCTTATGTGAAGCATACTTCCATAATGAGGCTATTCTCGAAAACAGGGTCCTCAATATAAATCCTCTTGTTGGAGATGTTCAACTGCGAGCATTCACTTCTTTTCTTCATAATCAAATTTTGTGGCAGAGTGACTTTCTGGCTGCCAAGCACAATGAGGACAATAAACTCCTCTGGATTAGACCAGAACCACAGAGGGCAGCCAGATTCATTTCAGAATATTATGAGGTCTTAAAGAAACCAGGGGTGACTGAGCATGTTCAACAGCTACAGTCAGTATTGCTCCAAGAGTGTCAGCACAACATTAGTGCCATAGAGATTCCTTCCCTACAGGCCAATAACCTGTTTTGGCAGCAATCCACAGAAAAGAGGCAACAGCATAATCCTTTTGGTCCTGCCAACTTAGAAGCAGCAATTTCTAGGGTACCCAGTTATATCCAGTGTGTTAGACATTGTGCTGAGAATTGGATAGGGTACAGGTTTTATTTTTCCATTCTCTGGCTGCCAATAGAAAGATATCAAACTAGTTATAAGCTGCCTAAGAAGGCAGAAACAGCAGCATGGCAACGATTGCAGGAAGTGAAAGGGTTCAGAACGTTGACAGACAGTACCTCCCAGAGTTACAGCTTGAGTAACTTACATGATGAGAGTAGGTATCAAGACTCTGATTTAGAGTGAGTTGCCTGAGGACATGCAACACCTTGAGCTGGGGGGGATGTTAGGACCACACAATGTACCTTTTTGCCCATACTTTTTGCCATTATTATACCCTTGATCACCTGTATTTAGACTCATATTATCACTTCATCTGATCATTCCAAGGTATACAACGTCCTTTCTCATTACTATATGCTTAATCTGTTTTGCATAATATTTTACATTACTTTTGTACTTAACCATTGATTAGACTGCAGACTAGCATTCAAAGCCTGTTGCTGAAACACAGTCCAGGACGCAGATGCTGAAACATGGAGCCGTTACACAGTCTGAAGTCCTTGCTGCTGAAACACAGTTCAGGTCGCAGATGCTGAAACATGGAGCTGTTACACAGACCGAAGTCCCTGTTGCTAAAACACAGTCCGAGGCCCCTAGTGCTGCAATATAGAATTTTCATACAGTCCGTAGTCGCAGAGGCTGAGACACAGAGCTGCTACAAAGCTTAGAGCTACAGATGTTGAAACACAGAGGAGACCTCTAGAACGATGCTTAAACATAATTCGTTACAGTTAGCGGTCAAGGCCGACACAGTCAAGAGTGCAATTCACGTGGCTGAAACAGCCCGTGAATTGCGATGCTGAAACAGCATCAGCAGCGATGAGAAGGAGCTATTACACCTGCCGTAACAGCAATACCTCGTTCAGCTCCTGTATTAGCATTCAGTTGCGTGAGAATAGGACATCCTATGCTGATTTAGAAAGAAGATTTGGTTTAGGATAGGATTCAGATATGCTTTGTAACGATTGTATCGAAGGGATTTCCTCTTTAAATCAGAGGAATTCACCATTCGAGATATCGAAGTTTTGATGTATTGAAGCAACTCCAGAGAAGCGGGACGCATTCTATCCTTTCAATTTGTAATGTGATATTTCGACAGATGAATATAAGACTTCTTTGAGTACCCTTCTTTAGCTTTTCGTTCAGGGGAATCTTGTGAGAAGGGAGGGCCCACCTTCTTCACAAGATTCACCCATTAGTTAGAAGTGTGTTAAGTATTTCTGTTCATGCTTTGTTTAACTGTCGTTTTCTGAAACATTGTTTTTAATGGATTCTGCTTTACTGAAACACTACTGACTGTGTCTTAAGTTTAATTGCATGGAATTTGTAGTTCTTTTTATCAGCAATCTCGTGTGATGATTTTATGAGGCTAGCAGATATTTGATTAAAGGTTCCTGCTCAGACAGAAAGGGATCGAAATATCATACCCTCTGTAGAATTCAATTACTGCAAGTGTGCTAGCCAGAGGTCTGGTTAAAAGGTTCATTCTTAGACAGGAAGGAATCCAAATATCTCGACTTCTGTACATTTCATTTACTGCTGCAAGAGTGCTAGCCAGAGATTTGGTTAAAGGGTTCCTGCTCAGACAGGAAGGAATCACAACACCTTGTCTTCTGTAGATCTTATTTACTGTTGCAAAGTGTGCTAGCCAGAGATTTGGTTAAAGGGTTCCTGCTCAGATAGGAAGGAATCACAACACCTTGTCTTCTGTAGATTTCATTTACCTCTGCAAGTGTGTTAGCCAGGGATTGGGTTAAGGGTTCCTGCTCAGAAAGGAAAAGAACCAAAAACACCATGTTCTCTGTAGACTTTTATTGATGCTAGTCAGAACTGGGTTAGGGATTCCTGCTCAGACAGGAAGGGATCAGACTGCCCTGTTCTCTGTAAACCTCAATCTCACAAGTGCGCTAAACAAAATTAAAGCTCAAGGCTCCTGCTTAGAAAGAAAGGAACTAAGTGGCTTTGTTCTCTGTTAGATAGAGTTAATTGTTTTCTGCATTACTATTTTCATAAAAGAGTGTTAGTACTGAGTCTCTGTTTGAGAGTAAGGGTCCTGTTCTCTGATTGCAGAAGAGTTGTTCCTTCCCATTGCAGTGTTATTTTAATTTAATCCAAGATTCTTAGATTGAACTTTAAAGAATTGCAATAGGGGAATTACTTTCCTGTGATTTAATTCAGAGCTTCAGTTCATTCAAGCAAGTATAGTGTGATTAGTATAAGTTTCTTTACTACAACACTAAGTTGCTTTTGGAATTGAGCATATACAGTGCGTGGCTATATTTGAAATAAAAGACTTCCCTGGGTTGATAATTTATGTATCACTTGATTGTCTAAATCAATTAAGCAATTATAGTGACCAACAGTTAGAGGAACCTATCTTACCAAATAAATTGGGATCCAACTCCCTATCGCGAAGTAGTGTGAGCCACCAATCAAGAATGTTCAAAGGTTCCCTCAGTCATTGGATCTACACTGAGGCAACTTCGGCAGAGTACCACTTCGGGCAAATGGAGATGCCATAGCATCAAAATACCCAAACGTCGAAGTTACGAATTGAAGGAAATTTGTAGATATATGGATCTACGCAGCTGGATCTCGATCATGAGATCTGAAGGATGTTAGAAAGTTGTTAGTTTGGAGTGACGTGGCGTAGTGATGTCACCCAAGGTGATGTGGACACTAGTTTGGCGTGCCATGTGTCACCCATATTCGTGTGTATCACATACCCTATAGACCCATTGGAACGTGACACATGTCACCCTAACCCCTCCTACGTGTTAGTTCTTGGTACTTGCCCACCTAACCAAAGTGGTTGGTGAAGTGACCAGAACTTTGGGAGTCCGGGACTTTGGGACTCCAAAGGATTTGAGTGTAGCATTATAGAGTGACCCAAAAGGGGAGAAGGTCAGGACCACATCGCAAGCTTACGGGACTCCGACAGCTTGAAACTTTAGAAGGTCTCGTGCATAGATAGTAAATAGGGCTTCCACGCTAAAGTGCTGAAATTCCTACTAGCATGTGTGCTAGACGCCTACATGTTAGATGAGGAGTGAGTCTAGTGGTGGGAGAGGATGGTGGATGGACTTCCACCGTGGATGAAGGAACTTGGAGACCATACGTGTGAGGTGGATTCACGTGGACACCACATGGCCCTCAACCAATGAATGCCCGAAGAACATTGGGAAGTCATAACTAGCAACCCAAATTTTGGATTTGAGCCTGGTAACAGTCCTTTAGAATGCTATGGGTAAGTGGAAGAGGATAAAGACCTCAATCAAAGGATTTTAGATGTTAAGGAGAGAAAAAAATTTATGCCCCATCCCTAGGAAGGATACTCAGGGATCGGGTGTGTTACAATGGGTGTCTTAACCAATTTATCAATTCATCATGTGATGACTTGATCATCATAATGGAAATCTGAAGGAAGAAACGAATTGGGAAGAGACAAGTCGCTTCATTCCAAGAGACGAATGGGTGTTGTGATGACTCCTTTTCCTTGGAGCACTTTGGAAAGTATGTTGGAACACTTTTGGAGGAAATTGTTGACTTATATGGATTGTAGAATTGCATAGATAGGTTGAAATATACCTTTAAAAAAGTAGTATTGCAGTGACAACTATTGGACGTGTGTGACTTTCACACTTGGGGAATTTCATAGATAGGTGACAAAGAAAATGAGAGATTGATTGATGAATCCAATCTCACACTTGACTTGGGAATACTTGTTAGTGGACCATGGTTCCATGTAGGGCACAATTGCAATAGTTATGAGGTAGTCCCAGGGATCCTACAATCTCTGGGATGAGTGAAGAGAGTGAATTTGGTTGGTTGCATGGGTGGTATACATGCGGCAATTTCTCTGAATTTTTGAATAACTTAGATGTGGGATGAGTTGAGTGCAATGAAAAGAGGAGGTGATGATATCTTTCACAACTAGAGTAGTTGATCAAGTTAAATAATTTAGAAGAAAACTTTGTTTTGGGGGACATCGCAACACAACAAGGAAAAGGGGTTTCCTTGGAAAGATATTGTATTGATGAGTCGAGTTGCATATGGAGGAGACTAGTTTTGACATGGAGGTGTGATTTTGTTTGGGTGAAGATGATTGAACTGGCCATCCAACTAATTTTTCACTTGGATAAGTTAGTGTGAAGCAACATAGTGAAGGGGTCGGACTTCAAAAGAACATCAATTCGTTTGTGCGATGCTTGGACGTTGCAAAATAACTTCTTGATGGAGTTGGAAAATGATAGCAACAGATAGGAAATAATGATATTTCCTTGCTTTTTTTGGTTTGGATGGAGTGATGATGACACAGACAAAAAATTCAAATTTTTGGCATGAGGATGTACATCTCAATACTTGTACACGATGGTTGGACTAGCTACCAAACTGGTGTAGGAATTGGGGTACACAATTTACAAAGGCATGGTAGAAATGGTTGAAGTATGGTTGTAATAGAAAGTCATGGAAGTTCAACACTTAGACATTTTTTATTTTCTGATTGGGTTTGTGACAGTGGTTGTGATCGCAGTAGGGCACAGAGTGACCGTCACGACAATGAAAGCGACTTGGACAACATTCCAGATAGAATAGGGGAAGATGCAATATGGCCGCACCATGACTTTGGGCACTGTGGATGATTGCATGGTGTTGTAGATGATCGTAAGTGTTGTGGGAAGTTGTGGTTTCCACTTCATAGGAAACTTGAAGTTTCCACTAAGGAAGAATTTTAATTTTTTGTTGTAGCATGAGAACTTGGGGTTTCCAGCAATAGTTGGAGGCATGAGTTTGGCCAAAGGCTTGGAGATGACAAAAAAAATGGATGTTGTCAAGGGAGGAAATAACTCGAAATGGGGGAGGATGTAAGGCTTGGGAAATTGACACTAAGTGCACACACTTCTACCACAGACCAAGACGAATGACATCAGGCAGGAAGGACACTTGGTTTGAATGAGAACACAAAAGTCTTCATATAAGGGGAAGTTGGGGTTCCTTGGGAACACACCATGCCAAGGAATGAATTCACCCAAATATTTCTTATGACACAAGTTAAGGCATTGGATTGACAAAGATGTGGACATAAGATGGGTGCTCCACCAAATGAAGACATGGTTGCACCATCAAAACGATGGGTTGGCTAGGGGCATCAGTTGAATGATCTAGTGGACAAGGCACCTGGTCCAACCAAATGGAATCAAAAATTTTATTGGGAAATCTCGCTCACCATGCACGCCCGATGTGCCAAGGGGAGTTGACCAAGGTGACATGCAACGAATGTTATCCATCGGTTGAAGTTTGTTGAGTTGGCGATTAGTTCATATAGACATGAATTGAGTGCCCAAGAAAAATGATGAAGTTGGATGGAAGAAGGAGGGTGCACTTAGGTTAGTCATTCGACTCACCTAAGTGATGTGCACACCTTAAAAAATGTTCAACCCAAGAGTTATGTGGAAAATTTGTGAAATTTCGCGTCACTCTAAGGAAAAGGATGCACTAATTTGGATAGTTGGGCATCTATATATGCCAAGGAGGATATTGAACGAAGGGGGAGATCAGAAGTGACATTCAAACTTCATAATCATAGAAATGGGGGTCTGAGGTTGCGTATTAGTAGAGAGGGCTAGCTCCTCCCAAGGGGTGAAGTCAACCTTGGTGGGTGACTTGTGCTTCCTTGGGGAGACTACATCGAAGAGAAGAACAAGGTGAGATTTTCTGGAACTCAAGGAAGTTTTTGGATGAGCAGATTTGGGTAGAGGAGTTGGGTGTTAAATATTGAACAAATGAAGGTGAAGGCAACATGAGGTGAAGTTGAAGTAATTTTTCAAGTGTTTCAGTTAGTGGTATGAAGGCTTCTGCAAGGTGACAAAGGAATTCTAACTGTTGCGTTTCACATAGGTTCTTGTGTAAACTTGAGTAGAATATCCTTGTAAATATATCTTTGGTGTGGCACGAGTTGTAGACTCGACACACTTTTGTCTTTGTAATAAAATTTGGGTGTTAGGATGGTTTGGCTGCCCACTTGCATATTTCTTTGTTACTGTGTATGGATGTGATATTTACTTGTTGATGTTTTAAGTACAAGAGAAAACATAAATTGTTAAGTAATAAATGAATGTAAGAGTAAGGCATAGTTCTGGCCAAGTAAACTGGTGTTGTCTTGTTGTTGAGTTGAAAATCTATAGCCACACATCATTGGGAATGTTTTATGTTTCCGCCATCCAACTAAATTTGTCCAGTGATGTGATAAGAAGCCTCCTGAAGAATTCCATGTGCCACAGTGATTATGTGTCATCTCCATCATAGATTGATGCATTGTCATGGATCCCAAGGTAGTGACACATATCCCAATGAAGTACATGTATCCCAAAGAAAATGGAATGAATACCAATGTCGATGGATATAATCAAATATGGGTACATATATCCCAATGTAGCATCATTGATCCCAATGTAGTGTCATGATATTGAGGCATGGTACATGTTTCCCAAGGCAAGGATGATACCCCATATACATGTACAAAAATCCAAATACAAGGCACACCACTCATAGTGGTGGTCTAACCCTATTATAAGGCATTAGATGATGCACATCTTATGTTTCTCTTCTAGAAACAACATAACAAAGGATAATTTTAAAAATTACCAAAGTTTACCATGGGAGAACACTTTTTGTTGGGTTATTATATTTTTTGCAATGAAAGTCCATTCGAGGTGGATCGAATGACAGTCAAATTTTGAGGTGGTTCGACCAGGTAAATTCAAAGTCAAAGATATCTACAACAAGTAGAATAGCTAATATTCAGAGAAATCATTTTGGAGGTTGTTGGTCATGCATATGTAAGTCAAATTGGCTACAGGTTTGTCCTTGTGTAAAGAAAGAAGGTATGATGTCAATTGTGTCTTAGTTGTAGACCAAGGTTAGACATGTAAACTTTTTTTCTAAATGAATAAGACAACAAAAGAGAAAGACATTCAAGGAATGTTGGTTTTCCCATTTTGGTTTACAAGGTAAAATATTTGTGTACCATGTGTTTGCTTTGTCATTTACTTTCTTGCTCAAATATTTATTCCTCTCTTATGCTAGGTTTACTGTGGAAGTGTTCCTCCTTTCCTAACATCTGGTATCAGATCTTGATTCAACAACCTTGAATATGAGCTAAACCCTAGGTTCAATAAGATTCATAAGTCAGAAATGTTTGAAGATTGTGCTTAAAAGAATGGTGAACAACTCGAGAATAGAGATTGAAAAATTAAATGGCCAAAATTTTGAGCTTTGGAAGCTTAAAATTGAAGATCTCCTTGTAGATCGAGAACAATGGGCGTCAATTTGTCTGGGTACCATTCTGACAAGTATTCCAAGGGAAGAATGGGAGAAACTCAAGAGAAGGGAAAGGAGTATGATTCGACTTTGTCTTGCAGATTTGGTACCGTTGAATGTCTCAAGTGAAGACTCGGACAAGAAACTGTGGGACAAGTTGGGAAGCTTGTACCAGTCGAAATCCTTGGTAAATAAGTTGTTTCTCATAAACAAATTGTATCTTCTGAGGATGAGTAAGGGAAATTTGGTGAATGAGAATTTAAATGTGTTTAATACCATTATAATCTAGTTATCTCTTGTGGATATTAAATTCATTGAATAGGATAAATGTATCATCCTATTATGTTCTTTTCCAGACTCCTGGGATAACTTAGTTGTGGCTATAGGGAATAATTCAACCACATTATCTCTAGAAGACATGGTTGCATCTCTATTTTCAGAAGAAATGAAAAGGAAGAACATGGAAGGATTGACCAAAGATGCATTAGTGGTGAGAGGTCGACTAGTTGACAGAGATAAAGGAAAATTATCCGGTAGAAGATATAATTCGAAGGGTATATCTAAATCCCTTGTTCATTAGATGAGAAGATGTTGGAAAAGCAGTAAAGCTGGGAATTTCAAAAGGGACTGCAAGTCAAAGGAAATGGAAGTCAGTACAGGATCAGATGAGAAGCATTTGACTGAGATAAAGACAACTCTAAAAAAATGAGGCAATGTGTACTTGATGTCGACCGGTACACATTCAAAACAAGATGTTTGGTTGATCAACTCAAAAGAATCCTATCATATGACACCACATAGAAAATGTTTATTCAAATATGAACGATATGAAGGAAGACATGTGTTCTTGGGGGACGACTCAACAACCAAAATTTTCATATGAGGAAGAGTTCGACTGACATTGAAGGATGGGAGGAGCATAACCCTTCCAGGTGTGCTACATGGGTTGGAAAGAAACCTAATATATGTTAGATAGATAAGTGATGTAGGGGTGCACACTCTATTTCATAAATATACATGAGAGATGGTTAGAGGGGCAATGGTCTTAATGAAAGGAGTTCATATTGTAACCCTATAAAAGTTATTAGGAAATATCAAATCGATTTGTTGCAAAAGAATTGTTGTTCCTGAAGTCAACTCGAATTGGAATCCACTCGGGTTGAGTCGATTCAACCTGACTCGACAAGTCATCGTAAAGGTGACCTCACCATGCTATGGTACAAAAGGATGGGACATATTGGAGAAAAAATACTTGGAGCTATGCATAAAAAAGGTATGGTCAAATATTTTCCTTAATTTAATTTAGAAGTTGACTTTTGTGAACATTGTATATATGGAAAAAAACATTGGGTGACCATCTAGAGAAACAAGGAAAAGATGATTCTAGAGTTGGTTCATAGTGATGTGTTTGGCCATGTTTCAGTGCTTTCACTTGGTGGATCCGTGTATTATGTCTCCTTCATAGATGAATTTTTCAATAAAACATAGATATATTTTATGAGGAAGAAAACAAAGGTTTTTGAGAAATTCAAAGAGTTTAAATCTCTTGTAGAAAACTAGACAAATAAGAAGATTAAGGTGTTGAGAACTGACAACTATTTTGAATTATGTGGAAAGGAATTTTATCAATTATGAAAGTAGTGTGGTATAGCACACCAAAAAACCACACCATATACCCCACAACAAAATGGATTTGTTGAGAGAATGAACAGGACATTGATGGACAAGGCAAGGAGAATGCTTAATGGTGTTAGGCTCGCACAAGAATTCTGGGCGGAGGAAATCGACACTAAAAAATATCTGATGAATATGTCTCCTTCATTGGCACTAGTCGACATGAATCCACATGAGTTATGGTCTAGTAAGATGCCTTTGATTTCATATCTAAAAGTGTTTGGTTGTGATGCATTTGTGCATGTTCGCAAGGAAAAGAGTAGCAAGTTGGACAAGAAAGAAGAGTGTATTTTCATTGGATACAAAGAAGGAATGAAAGGATATAAGTTCTAGAATCCCACATCAAGGAAAATAGTGTGTAATCGGGATGTGGTCTTCAGAGAAGTCAAAAGGAAGTTTGAGTCTGAAGTGATTGTTCAAATAGAGAATGATCCAAAAAAGGTGTGGTTTGAATGGAGAAACAGAGAATATGATTTAGATGAGTTAACTGAATCAGGAGAAGAGGTATAACAACTGACCCCGGTTGTAAGGATGTTGGAACGAATAAGAAAACCAATCAAAAGGTATAGTCTGCCCGAATTTATTTCCACATTTTTGTTAAGTGCCATCGACGAGGAGCCCAATTCGGTAGGGTATGCAGTAGATTCAATAGAGGGAAAACCCTGGAAGGATGTGATGCAATACCCCTACCTCAGCAGGTTCTGCTTGACCCCCCAGTCTAAGGATCATTCTTAATCTCCCCTTGAGCCAAAATGGCTCTTCAATTCCCAGCTGGAATCTTCACACTTGTAACCACAGGTCCTTCTTAGGAGCTATGCCTATGCAAACAAGCATTAGGCATAAAATCTTACCCATATGACCAACCAATGTGACCACAACCTTTATCCGAAAAGGTATTTCATGAATCATGATTTCGGGGGTATTGGCGTGATACAAATCCAACACTCCACATCCATGAAACCCTAAAACCTGATGTGGGACCTCTCCCAGGACCAGATCTAACGGTCCTATGTCTCCTCCTTTATTAATGGCCACGATCACATTGTGATTTCACGTTTCACGATATCATGACTGTTTTTGTAACGCAATCCCAATGCTCCAACTCCTGACTTCCAAAATGCCGAAATCTGAACTCAAGAGACCAACAACTCTCGTTGATCCAGATCCAACGAATATTATTCTGCTTGAGCTTGTAAGTGATGAAAGGTTATCATCCTTTTCCTTTCCACTAACCTACTAGATCCAATGGCTCACGGAATTTCAGTATTCCTCCCCTCAAGAAATTCCACCGTCCGTTCATATTTTCAATGGCTCTAAGCCAAAGGACATGGCGTCAATTCATCTGGGGTCAACCTCTGTGAGATGACTTCAACCTTCTTTGTTTCTTCGAATCCCTCGAAGTCTCTATCCCTTCTAATCTTGGCTTCTACTATAAACTCAATAATTCCAAGGGTTCTTCGTGTGCACTCCTTGTGACACTCACGATAACCACCGGTTATCTGACGTCTTCCTCTTCTGTGCACTCCTTGAAATAGAAATCCTTCAACACCTCACTTGGGTTGGAAAAGTATAATACTTCAACCTATGCCTGTGCACTCCTTTCACAGCTTTGTGCTATACTCACACTTATGCTAGTATGAAAACAATGGTATCTCTCTTAATATTTTATGAGGTAAAACTCACAACCTGTCAACGCACACTTTGCGCGACCTTCACTGCACTCCTTACGGGAATTATTAGGATGAGAAACAATTGAAACTCATTCTCTCCCTCTCAAAGACTTCATACATTCAACATGAAATCATGCATACACACAACATTGAAACAAATGCATAACAAAGACTGGAATTAACTGTAAACATACCATTCAATAGATGTAAACAGAATTCATAAACGCCATGAGATTTGGATCAAAGATTCCTTATATTAATCCAAGTGCATCTGTACATGGGTTCTATAGCATCAGCTATCTTCTTATACACTCTTTTACAATCTTTGTTCTTCTATTATCTTTCTCTATGACTCTCTAATTCTTATAATGAGAATAATGGTACAATACAATACATACGAGGGATCTTTCTATATTTTTCCCTCCTACAACTCTAGCTATCTAATCAAATTACATTCTACAAATACTTTACATTTAATACGATAAATTCCTCCAACAAACAGATGAGAAAAACCACTCAAGATCTGTATTACAAATCAAAACATAAATTCGAATGCATCCTTTGAAGATATTACATTAATGTCTTATCCTTTCAAATTCAAAATGATTTCAAAATGTGCAGTAGTGCATATCCAACTATCCTCTGCTCTTGCAATTGCTTTGTTGGCTTGCTTACGATGCTCCTGCATCATACTCCTCTGGCTGAAAAAATTCATGAACTCCTATTCATGAGCTCATGAACCATTTGTCCATGTTTCTAGATCTTCGCTTCACTTTCCCTACTAGCATCCTCAATCGAGTGTCCCTTCCATTTGAAAAAATACTCAAAAAATGTCTTTCTCCGGGTCTTTTTGCTAACTCTCTGATCAATGACCTTTTCGATTTGTGGATTTTCAGCTACATGCAATTGTTTAACCCATTGAAATTATTTATGATCTTCTTCTCCTCTGGCTTCATTTGTTTTGTAAGGATATAGATATGCTACATTGAATATGGGTGACATTTCCACATCATCTGGCAACTCTATCTCATAAGCATTTTCTTCGAATTTCCTTACGATTTTACACAACCCTTTCTTTTTCATCTTCAGTTTATTATATGTTCCCCTTGGGAACCTTTCTTTTATTAGGTGTGCTAAGACTAATTCTCCCACTTCAAACTGAAGTTCTCTCCTGTGTTGATCTACTCTGTGATTATATTCCTAGTTGGAATTCTTTAACCGCTCTCTAATCTTACTGTGGAACTCTTGCATATCTGTTGTAAATTCTTCCACTCCATCACTTCTGAACTCGCTCTGCTCTAAGCATCTCAACTTAGACACTCCCCTTAGCTGCATTTTGTACATTATCTGGAATGGGCTCTATCCTGTGCTCCTATTCGGTGAATCGTTATATGCAAATTCTGCTTGTGGAAGAATCTCATCCTGCTGGTTGTGATGTTTAGCTACTAAAATCCTCAACAAGTCCCCTAAACTTCGATTTACTACCTCATTTTGTCCGTCCATCTAAGGGTGATATGTTGAGCTAAAAGTTAAATTCATCCCCATCTTGTTCCATAGCGTCCTCTAGAAATGACCAACAAATTTGGTATCTTGATCTGAAACAATACTCTTGGGTAATCCATGAATTCGAACAACTCCTTTGAAAAATAGATTTGCACTGTGTGTTGCATCACTAGTTTTCTGACATGGAATGAAATGTGCCATTTTTGAGAATTAGTCGACTACCACGAATATGGAATCACAACCTCTCTATGTCCTTGGCAATCCTAACACAAAATCCATGCCTACTGCATCCCATGGCCTCTCTGTGTCCTTGGCAGTCCTAACACAAAATCCATGCCTACCATGTCCCATGGCCTCTCTGGTATCGGCAATGGTTGATATAATCATGTATTCTATCTCTTCCACTTTGCGTGCTGGAAAATCCTATAGTTGTTGACAAATTTCCTAAAATTTGTCCCCATCCCTGACCAATAATATAGATTGTACAGTTGCGCAAACGATTTTTCATGGCTAAAATGTCCATCGAATCCTCCACTATGTTTTTATTTCAGAAGATTCTCCCTCGTAGAACTCTTCGGGATGCACAGTTGATTTCCTTTGAATAATAATCCATCCTGGATTAAGTATTCAATCCATTGGCTTATGCCTCTCAGAATAGGATTCTCACATGCTTCATAAGCATCCCTGAAATCTAAATCATCCCTGTACATATCCTTAAGGTTATCAAAACCTAAGGTCTTCACATGAAACTCCTGCAGAATCAAACATTTCCTGCTCAATGCATCAACAACCTTTTTAGTAGTTCCAGAAATGTGCTTTATAACAAAAGTAAAGTTTTTCATAAATTCAACCCATTTCACATGTTTCTGGTTCATTTTTTCCTATCTGGTTATGAATTGTAAAGTGTGATTGTCACTATACAAAACGAACTCTTTTGGAACCAAGTAATTTGATCCAGGTGGATATCGGTGGCCACCCACCTTTTCCGACTGGCTCAAAACAGTTTTCTGACAATTTTGGCAATTTACTATTTTTAGCAGGTTTTAACTTCCGGG
>CBVK0100069321.1:0-14942 GCA_900067695.1 Picea abies
CTTCTTGGGAGTATCCAGTAGACTTTCTAGTCATCTATTCTAAATCATCCTCTAAACTAGGACACCCTGTGGTCCTTGGCCATCCTTGGCTGGCCACAGCAAATGCCTTTATCAGTTGTCGGTCCGGTGAGATGACTATATCCAATGGTACACATAGCCAAAAGCTTGTCCTCTTCCCTCTTGCCAAACCGACACAAGAGATACCTGTTTGGTTAGAAAACCCTTATGGAGAGGAAGATTGCATCAGACCCCTGTTAACACTTGAGCAAGGAAGAGGAATGCAAGAACAATCAGATGAACAAGTCTTAATTTTATTTTTGGCTGATACAAATTGTATTGAATATCTGAGGTCTTTTGCAGAGTTGTCACACATTTTCAGTTCCGAATTTCAACAAACTTGGCACCCTGATATCACTCAATTATATTCAACAAACTTGGCACCCTGATATCACTCAATTATATAATTTATCACCAGCTTCCTCAGAAAAGGAAGAAAGTACTGAACTTGTTGAGATTAGGCCAGGAAAAGCCTTGTATATCAACTCTAGTTTGGAACCAGAACAAAAATCACAAGTAATTGAAATGCTCCAAAGACAGTTTGATGCCTTTGCATGGGATTATGCAGACATGAAAGGCATTCACCATAACAAATGCACACATCATATCTACAATAATGACCAAATCAGACCAGTTATACAGCCTCAGTGAAGGATGAATCCAGCCCTCAAAGATATTGTAAAAGAGGAATTGCAAAAACTCCTTCAACCCAATCTCATATACCCCATTTCAGATAGTCAATGGGTGTCTCCACTTGTCATAGTTCCCAAGAAAAATGGTAAGTGGAGAATATGTGTAGACTTCATGGAGCTGAACAAAGCCACTCATAGGGATTATTTTCCCTTACCATTTATTGATCATGTGTTGGATACCTTGTCCAAGAAGAAGTATTTTTCGTTCCTAGATGGGTTTAGTGGTTATATCCAAATACAAATAGCACCCGAAGACCAGGAGACGACCACTTTCACCTGCCCATGGGGAACCTATGCTTATAGGGTTCTTCCTTTTGGACTTTGCAATGCCCCAACCACTTTTCAAAGGGTTGTTCTAGCCATTTTCTCTGACTTGACCAATGATTGCATGGAAGTCTACATGGATGACTTTATAGTCCATGGAAATGAATTCCAGGAAGTTTTGACCAGCTTAGAAAAAGTCTTGATTAGGTGCAAGGAAACTAATCTTTCCCTAAGTAATGAAAAGTCAAAGATGATGCTCACTGAAGGTATTATTTTGGGACTTCACATCTCTGGTTCTGGAATGAGAGTTGATCCAGTAAAGATTCATATTATCACACAAATCAGAATACCTTCCTCACAAAAGGAAGTTCGCAGCTTTTTAGGGCATGCTGGCTACTATAGAAGATTCATTCTGAATTTTACAAGCCTAGCTACCCCTTTATTCAATTTATTATCTAAAGAAGTCGAATGTAATTGGGATGATGAATGCCATGTATCTTTTGAGATTCTAAAACAAAAATTGTCAACTACCCCTGTATTAAGAGGACAAAATTGGTCCCTTCCTTTTCATATTTGTACCGATGCCTCAGACACAGCCCTTGGGGAAGTTATTGGACAAAGGGAAAATCAAATGCCTTATGCTATTTATTTTGTCAGTAAGAATTTGTCTCTAGCAGAAGTTAATTATACGGTAACATAAAAAGAATTGCTAGTTGTGGTCCATGCTATCAATAAATTTGGAAACTATATTATAGGATATCAAGCTTTTGTACACACTGATCATTCAACCATCAAATTCTTAATGAAAAAACTTGTAACAAACCCTAGAGTTACAATATGACTGTTATTATTACAAGAGTTTAATATCAACATTATTGATAGAAATGGTAAGGATAATCTTGTGGCTGATTTCTTATCTAGAATGATTCACCTGGGAGATAACGCACCAGTAGATGATAACTTACCTGATGAAAATTTGTTTTCTATTTCTACATTTACTCCTTGGTATGCAGATGCAGCTAACTATCTGGTGACAGAGAAGATGCCTCAGAAATTGTCTCTTAGAGAAAAACAGAAAGTAATTCAGCTAAGTGAAAACTACATGTGGCACGATGATTGTCTCTACAAAACAGGACCAGATTTGGTAATTAGAAGATGTGTAAGGGAAGATGAGATCCATGATATTTTGCAAGCCTGCCATGATGGTCCTTGTGGAGGACACTTTGCTGACAAGAGGACCTCTTATAAAGTTCTGCAATCTGGTTATTATTGGCCTAATATTTTCAAAGATGCTAGAACTTATGTATCCAATTGTGATGAATGCCAACGAATGGGTAAGCCTACTGCACGAGACCAAATGCCACTTCAATACCAAGTATTCATTGAGCCTTTCGAAAAATGGGCATCAGATTTTGTAGGACCCATTAACCCTGCATATAAAAAGAAAAAGTATATACTTATATGTACTGACTATGTGACTAAGTGGGTTGAAGCAAAAGATTTACCAGCTGCAAGTGAACAATCAATGGTGGATTTCCTTTTCAATGTCATTTTTACTAGATTTGGGGTACCTTGGGAAATTGTGACTGATCAGGGAACTCAATTTACCTCTAATCTAGTCAAAGTTGTTATAGAACAGTACCAAATTAAGCACAAGAAATATACACCCTATCATCCACAGGAAAATGGACAAGTAGATTCTACCAACAAAGTCATTGAGTTCATTCTTACTAAAACAGTACAACTACACCACAAGGATTGGGATGACAGATTACTAGTAGAATTATGGGCTTACAGAATCACCTGGAGGAATACAAAAGGACATAAACCTTACGAGTTGGTGTACGGGAAGCAGGTGCTTCTCCCTATAGAATTCCAGATCAAAACTTTCAGGACTGCAGTATAAGTTGGCATGAACTTAGATGAAGCCCAAAAACAAAGACTCTTGCAGCTTAATGAGTTGGATGAAATCAGGCAGGAAGCACTTCAAAGAACCACCCTCGTTTAAGAGCAGAGAAGAAAATGGCATGACAAGTATCTCAAAAAGAAAAAATTTCAACCAGGAGATTGGGCCCTGTTGTATGACAGCATATTCTATAATTTCAAAGGTAAGTTAACTACTCATTGGATGGGACCTTATGAAATTGACACTGTCTATGATAATGGTTCAATCAGGATAAAGACAATCGATGAACATCAGACACCACTACTTGTGAATGGTCACCGGTTGAGAATTTATAACAAACCCCTGTCAAAAGAGGCATTTCTGACACGTGTACTATAGAATTCAGATATGCAGGTGATTAGTAAGGAAGGAAACCTTCTTACTGATCCACATTGATTGATTGATTTACTTTTAAAAACCTTTGTACATAGGTGTGGATTGTGTTTTGTTAATAAGCTGAAGGTAACTTACCTCCTTTTCTTTACTTTTGCATTTTATCTTTGTAAGTAGATTTCTATAATTTATTTGATCCTTCACGAGCTTGCTAAAACATCAGTTGGTAGGCATCAACAATACTCTGTTCTAGTCTGGTACTAGCTGTGTTGATCTGGTACCAGAAATCATGTTCTGGTCCAGTACTAGCAGTCCTGTGTTGATTCGGTACCAGAAGTCTGTCATTATACGGTACTATCAGGACAAATCACCTAATTGACAAGGAATGCTACACCTATTTCAAAATTTTATGAAGTATGAAGCCATGCAGTAACCACTCAAACTGGAACCAGGAAGCCAAATGCAGCATCAAATGGCAACCCTTATGAAGCAATAATTTCTTTTGGTTCTGTTGCTAACTAAAGGGAAGTATCTTTAATTTCTTTTGGTTCTGTTGCTAGCTAAAAGGAAGAATTTTTAATTTCTTTTGGTTTTGCTGCTAGCTAAAAGGAAGAATTTTTAATTTCTTTTGGTTCTTTTTCTTGACAAAGAAGACATAATCTTTACCTATGTTTGTTAAAAAAAGTGTTTGAAAAAAAAAAAAAACCATGCTTAATCTGCTTCAAAGTCTAGAGGTTTCCTTTATCCATTATTTCAGTATGATTAAATGGATAAAAAAATATATTAGCCTACAAGTAACTATCTCACCTTAACTTGACTTCAATAGTATTCACTGGATTATCTTTACTAAAGAGTAACATATGAGTATATGAACACTCTCTGTCGTGGGCACACTAGGAAAACTTTATGGAAGAGGATGTATAAGTACCCTATGGTAACTTTAGGTCATTCTCTTATGGACAAACTAAGACAAAATTATACATCTGGATCATTCTAAAGAAATAATATGCATACATAAGTTTATTTTTCCTTCAGACAAATCTTTATAGAAATTCAAATAAGAGAATATACCTTCCAACCCAATACCATCCCAGCCTGTAAAAAGGTTTTCAGACGAGCCTCCTCTGTCATCGTGCAAAAGCACTCTTGAATAAAAAACTGAAATAGGTGATTATGGACAAGAAGCTTCTGATGGAAAAAGGGTTTAAGAGACTACCCCGCCGGGATACTGAACAGGTCTACTGGCAACAGGTACTGGTCTATGGTATGACTAGGCAAACCCATCAGGGTACTGAATATGCCTGTTGGCAATGGGGCATTCTGCTCGGGGAAGGGATGGCTCTCACCAATTATCACAACTACCCCACCGGAGTACTGAACAGGTTTGCTGGAAGTGGGTTCTGGTTGAAAAATGTCTCATCTACACTTGCTTGATTGAAAAATTCACTTATGTCATCTAAAAAAAATGAATATTACAAGGAAGGCCACTGTTGACACTTATAAGATACAAACTCCAGATTAACAAACAAGATAATTACGACAAGCAAATGTCCATTTGAGAATTACCCTAATTCAACTTTACCGGTCTGACATCTAAAGCCTACATTACCTAAGAAGGAAACTTCTTAAGAGTGGAGCCCTAACTAGGGAGTCTAATCTACTTATACTGTGAAATTTATCCATAACATCTAATGATAGTAAATCTTTGAAGCAAGTTAGGTTGGATCTGTTCTTCTAGAAAAAATATAAAAACCTCCCTGTTTCCACTACTGAATGCTACCCTTGTCAATAAGTCATCAAAAGAAAGGCAATTTCAATTTTTTCAAGCATGTGATCATATGTTAGGTGATAAATGTACTTTTGGAATTGATCTGGTTTCTTTTCTCTTATAAATTTTCGTCCATTATGATACATGGTGTTGAAACTTCTTACATAAGGATATGCAACATACTTGGCATGGGGGAGGGTCAAGAGCTCTTTCAAGACTCTTTTTCAGACTCACATCTCATTTTCAGAAACCAACATGTTCACCTTACAACCCTGCAGAACCAAACACAAAAGAAGACAAGCACAGAATAGAGAAGTTTCATGAAGTACAGGAAATTCCAGTACCAAGCTTCCATAAAACTCCAGCCTAAAAAGATGAACTCTAACAATATACAAGCTTTAAATACAAAGGCAGTCACATATGCTATGGGTATTGATCATACAATGGTAAAAGCAAAGGTAACATGGTATTATTTATTTTCATTTTCTTATAAAACTACAATAGGTATGAAAATGTATACTAGATCTTATGACCTTAGTGCTAAAACCATGCACCTAACCTTCACTTCCCTCATACCCATATGCTTAACCTTAATCAATCCTCTCATCACATAAGCGCTTGAAAATTATTGAGGGAAAAATCACATCAAAAGTGTGAATATGGAGCATGTCTAGTAATGATGAGCCACGAACGTGCTTCATCCTTAAGAAAATCACAAACTTATCTCATGTCATGAGCCATGATTCAACATCAAATTCACCACTAAGTGGTCCAATCACCTATCCCAAACAACAATGATGCTTCGACACCCAACGTTCCGTCCCCATCATTACTCTAACGAGAAGAAATGAAATGGCTTATCTGGGTGGCGAAGCCATCCAGATGAGCCTCATCTTGTCTAGATTTTCCCTTGTGGCATCTTTTCACCATTCAAATTATTGACACCATCACTATATTTTTCTGTCGTTACCAACCTTTCTCTAGTTTCGAGCTCACTCCTCTTTGCGATCTCCGGTACCAAACCCTTACCCTCATAGTTGACTAAATCCTTGCGCTATAGCCCAATTTTTACTCATAGTTTATAAAGATGGTTGTAAGTAGACATGAACCAGTCTTCCATATTTATAGGGATATCGAGGAGTTCCAACTATGTAGAGATAAGTATGTTAGAGCGGGATGGATGCCATTTTTGGACAAATTCACAGGATATCATGAGAAGGTATCTCACCCATTTATTCAGGGTTACAATGGAGAGATTGTGCACATAGCCAATCTGCAGCTAACAATCAATGAAGCAACCTTAAGGGAATCCATAGGATTACCTAGCAGAGGAGCCAAGTATTTCAAAGGATTAGGAATCAACAAGGAAGTGTGCCAACGATTTCTGAAGGAAGACCATGAACACCCTGATTGGAAAAAGGGGATTTCTAGGAACTATATCAAGGAAGAGTATCATCCAATGCTTGCTAGTCTTCAATGATTCCTCACTTGTGAGGGAAGGTATGCTGTAACCCTCCTATATCATCTTAGGCTTCTGTTACACTTTGAAGGAGGTCCTGAAATTGATTTCCCATATTTTTTATGGATGAGTCTGAACAAGATGGTAAGTGGTGTCAAATCCCTATCCAAAACTGAGAAGACTAGCATTTATCATCAAGGTCTTATTAAAATGTTAGTTATACATGAAATTAGGAAGCAAGGGATTAGCTGGAAAATCCTCATCACTCAACACCTTCCCACAGAAAACAAACCTATAGAGGAATCCCAGCCTACTCCAGATAAAGATAAGGAACCTTAAGAGAAAAACGGCAAGAAAGATAAGGTAACTCCATCATCCTCCAGAACAATGAACCAAAAAGATAAAGCGAGTAAACAAGAAGGGCCCTCTTCCATAGTCGATAAGATTTTTAAAAGTCAAGAATCAAAAGGTAAATCCAAATTAGTGGAGGAGACCTCAACAGTAGCACTTGAGGAGAAGGGTCATAAGACAAAAACTGCGAGGAAAGAGAAGAATAGCTCAGAAATAAAGATGAATAGTCTATAGAACAATCCCATATAACCATTCCACGAATAGAAAAGAAAAAAAGGAAGTTTGTGAACACCTCTGATCCATTACCCCCTTGTAAAAGAACCAAAAGGAGCATGACAAAGAAAGGAAAAGAAGTTGTCAGTCCTCATGCACATGAAGACCCAATAGATCTTACCTATCAGTCCAGGATGACATCCCTAGCTTGACTGAGGAACAAGCTACTATTACTTTATGTGGGATGAGAGAGGAAGTGGAGGAAAGAGAATACATCCAACCAAAAATAATGAGGTCAACAAGGACCTTAAGAAAAGAACAGATGAAGAAAAAGATTTGGGAGCTACAAAAGAAAAACTAGGAACTCAAACAAGAAGTGAAGGAATACCAACTACTGGATAGGTATATCAAAAAGTAAAATGAGCAACTGAAGGCAACCAACCAACAACTTCAAGATGACCATGAAGAGACTTCTAATAAGCTCAAGAAGGTACTAAGACTCTTACAATACATTAGGGTCATAAAAAGGGAGTTGAAAGAAGAAGCCTCAGCTATCAACATCATTGATCCACAGAAGTAAAGAATGGAGTCTCAAATTTTGAAATTTTTTGAGTTTGTTTCAGTTGCATGAGGACATGCAATGAATTTGGCATGGGGGAATTTTGAGCCTCTAAATTGACATCCCCACTACCCTATTATACTCTTCATTTATACCTTTTTGGCCTACCTGAGCTTGGATAAATGACAAAGAACACTACCATTAACCATTGATGAGGTCATAAGGTAAAGCATAATTGAATTCATGCATTTTGTGGTTTATTGAGTTAGGAGAATAAATATTTCATGTACTAATATTTTAAATTTCCACGTATAATCTTTGACCTCTAGATGAGTCCAACATTTCGGTATCAGCTCAGCCATCTGGTACTTATGCGCCAGATTTCCACTATTCGAATCATGTACCAAGCACACCTTCCATCTAGATCCGGTACTGAACCATTCACTGTCACGATACGGTACCAACGGATGCAGACTATTCTAGTCTGGTACCAACCACTCACATGCTATTCAGATCCGGTACCATCTATCGAATCTCACCTGTCACGATCCGGTACCAATACAGAAAGCAGAATATACCAAGTTTATCCCCAGATCATGTCCAAGATAATTGTTGGATGTTTGTTGAATCATCAAAGTTTTAGCAATACTATGTTAAGTTAGTTTGTTTATTACTTCATCCTCATACACTTCGTGTCATGAGGATGAAGCTTAAAATATGTAACCGAATATATAAATTTGACAATTGACTGATCTGCTAAAGATTTCACCTCCTTGTGTTTCACGACTAAAACTGTTTAAATAGTCATGGCAAGGATGGTGGAAGTAGTAGGGAGATAGCATAACACAGCATGTGAAGCAACATTATATACTGTAGAATATACTCTGAGTCAAAGTTTAATAGAAAGATGTCATTTATTTCCATGTCTTGATCATTTATGAATGAATGTGAGTTGAGTTGATTAGCATAGCTTAATTCTATGTTTTCAAGTTTGAGTAAGAGTAATGTGTGTATTGAAAGCAAGCTTACTGTAGACTTTAGTTGTTGACCTGTTGAAATGGAAAGGGCCCACCATCCAAAAAAGGTCATCATCTTCGTAGATTAGTATTATCATTTGATTTCAGTAGCATAATCGTGAGATTAGTTGAATCTTAATTCTTTCAGATGATAGCAGTATAGTTTAGACTAGGATTTTGATTATATGATTGCTTAGAGATATTTACTTACTCTATCTTGCATATGTTTTGTTTTTGTTCTTATGAATTTGATTTTGCCTAATGGACATGTATGTTGACAACAATAGTCAAACGTATTTGGAAAAGAACTAGTGAAGTTCACAATAGAATATTGTGAACCACAACATACTCAGTATATTGATTATTGAACTGCCCATGCTATGTCTTGATGATTGATGTGTGATTCCCTTTTCAGAGTGTGATTGCATGATTAGATTCTTGGGTTAGATAGCAGAGTTGATTTGTCAAAGAACTCCATCTCATTCTTGCATGTGCCTTAATGGAGTAGATAGCCTCTCTGTGAAAGACAACCAAAGTGTGTTTTCATTTGCTAGTTTTCTTTATTTCCAGCATGCATAATCTAGAATAGTTCTATACTCATGACAATATAATTACCTTTCTTACTGGTGTCTTGTAACTCTATTGATTACGAATCCTGGATTGATAGTTAATGAGTGCATTAAACTGAACATATAAGTAGCACAACAAAAACTTTGAAACAAAAGTTAGTGATTGTGCCGGTTTTTATATTCCCATATTAGGGAAAGGAATTCCATGTTCATGTGGATGCATCGTCCATAGATTTGGGCATATTACTATCTCGGTTGGGAGAAGTAGATGTAGACCACCCAATTGAATTTGTCGACAGGAAGCTATCAACAACTGAGAATAATTACACTACGACATAATGAAAGGGATTGGGTATGGTATATGCGCTACAAACGTTCAGACATTACTTGATGGGTTCACACTTTAATATGTATACAGACCATTTTTCACTAAGATATTTGGTCAATAATCTAGTGTTGTGGGGGAGAATATCCAGATGATTGTTTTTATTTCAAGAATATGATTTTGAGGTTGTCGAGAAACCCGTTAAGTTGAATGCAGGACCAGATCACTTATCACGCATACTGGTCGATGATTACTTTGAGGACATCGTACAATTTTTAAGTACAAGAATGGCTCCATCTAACATGACAGTGGTGCCAAAGAAGTAACTTGTAGTGAAGGAAGTTGACTACCAGTTAATTGCAGGAAGCTTATAAAAGCTAGGGGAAGATGGGATACAAAGACGGTGCCAGCTAAAGTATGAAAGGCAAATGATCCTGGTAGAATCACACGACGATATCGGAGGAGGACATTATGTAGTAAAAGAAACCATGCAAAATATTTTATGTGTCGGGATATGGTGGCCTACACTTCACAAGGATGCTAAGGAATATTGTCAGGTAGGTGATGTCTGTCAAAGAGTGGGAAAACCATGAAGAAGGGATGAGATGCCATTGAACTCACAAGTTACACTAAAGGCATTTGATAATTTGGTGATAGACTTTGTTGGACCAATCAATCCACCCGGACAAAGGTCAGGTGTGAGGTATATAATTCCTGTAACAAAATACTTGAAGAGATGGGCTGAAGCAACACCAGTTATAGATTGTAGTGTAGATACTACTACACACTTTTTGTTCCATAATGTAGCAACAATATTTGGATGTCCATGCATCTTACTAAGTGATCAAGGGACACACTTCTTGAATAAACCATTGTAGCGCTGGCATAAGAATTTCAGATCCATAATCAAAGAAGCACACCATATCATCCTCAAGATAATGGAACTGTAGAAGCCTTCAACAAAATTATGGAGAATGCGCTGATGAAGATATGCAACGTAGGAAGATATGATTGGGACTTAATATTTCCTGCAGTATTATGGTCATATAAGACTACGAGAAATAAGCTAATAGGGAAGACACCATTTAGGCTAGTATATGGGCAAGAAGCAATGATGAAAATGGAATTTATTATACCTATCCTACACATTGCAACGATTACTAAGATTTTAGATTCTAGCGCAGTGGAGGAAAAAGTGGCATAGTTGCTACAATTTGAGGAAGATAGATGTTTTGTAGGATTCCACCAGCAAGTTCAGAAAGCACAAGAGAAAGCATGGGATGATCAACATATTAAGCAGAAAAATTTTAGGTAGGAGACTTAGTATTGTTATATGACAACAAGTTTACACAACACCCAAGAAAGATTAGGATGCATTGGTTGGATCCATATGTGATCAAGGATATGACAGAGGTAGCTGTTGCACAATTGGAAACACTTAATGGGGAAGTCTTGAGAGGATTTGTGAATGGAAGCTGACTGAAACTCTATAGACACAGACGACAATTTGTGCAAAAATAAGGGATGCACAAGAATGCATGTACCATAGTAGTTGTACTATAGTAGGGACACAAAATACAGGAAAACAAAATAAAAAGGAGAAAACAAATAAAAAGTAAAAAAACAGAAAGAAAAACAAAGGGCGACAGAAACAAAGGAAGTAAAGCGCGCATGTCATCGAGGAGATTCTAGAGAAAGAAACAGAGGTCATAAGATAAGTTGGGTTAGTAAGAGAAACATTGAATACATTAGTAGAGGCATGGAAGAGTGCGACACAACGGGCCTGAGTGGCTCAGAATGAGCCATAGGTGAGTGTTGGGGGTCTGTTGGACATGAATTTTGGAATACAATTTTGAAAGAAAAGACTAAGTGTTGAAGGACTGTGAAGTAGTACAGAACATGAAGAAGAGCACGTAGTAAAGGCGCAAAGAACAACACAGACTTAGAAGGAAAGAGAGAAGCAAGCGAATAAATCATGGAAAGAAGAATAAAGAAAGGGAAGAGAAAAGTAAGCGACTGAAATAAAAGCAATAGTTCAGCATGCAAAAGTAGAAAGACACGTGAAAGCAGGAAGAATAGTAGGCGATCATGCAAAAGCAACATGCAGGTGCAAAGGAAGGAAAATCACGACTGGAAAACAGGGAAACTCGAGTTGAAGATGAGTCATGAAAATTTGACATAGGGTTTTGATCCCTAATTTCTTGTATAAATATGTAATGGGATGGGAAAGTAAGGATTTGTTGTTTTGCTTCTCATTTTTTCTAGGTTCTGTTGGTGAGTCATTCTAGATTTTGGTTGGTTGTGTTCTAGATATTCCATAGAGTAGAGGTTGAGAGAAAGAGTCTATATGTGAGGAGTTAGGAGAGTTGTAGAGAGTGAGGCTTGCACTGTTGAGCGACTAGGTGGGATGGGGTTGAAATATGATATATCTATTGTATCGCAGTGTGCAGGCCTAAAAGACTTACAGCATGCACAATAAAGAAGCCAGCCATTGTGGATGTAGCCCAAAGTTGGTTGAACCATGTTAACTTATGTGTATTTATGTGTGTGATAGATGACTGTTATGTGCTATAAATGGTAGAATAGCTTTGATTAAAGTATGAATATTGAGTAGTTGTTCTGAAAGTTACGATGAATGGTTTATGGTATAATTTATGTTATGATGATACTACATAAGGAAAGTTACTAGTAATATAAGAATATCGAACCCAGGATAAGGTGCACAGACTAACGAAGTATTAAAGGAATATGTCAACGGCCTCACATCCCCTCACACTTTCATGAAACTTGGTTCCTATAGTCCCAATAGATACCTCGAGTGAGACTTATTTTGCGCACAAGTGATGCTGAAAGGGCCGGTATTAGAAGGGTTTTTTTGGTCAAGTACTTTGAACCTAGGGTCTGACAAACACATGCCAAACCATAGTGATGTATCCGGTCCTTTACCACATCCATCAATGATTAAAAAAAATATGTCGTTACACTCATTGATGACTAGTCCAGATTCACATGGATCTAATTGCTCAAATTCAAATATGAAGTCTTTGCATGTCTTAAAGATTTCAAGGAACTTGCAGAAAATCAATCTGGGAAAATGTAACATCCCCGACGACCCATGTCGAGGCATGCTACACGAGAGAATTTTTTTATTCTCTACTCAACATACTGTAACATACCCAGCATCCAACTGAGCTATGCCACATAAATTTTTCGAACTGCATGAAATTAAAACATATACACACAGAACTCTTGCGGAAACTATATATATAAAACGTAAAAACAAAAATACGTTCTGTAAAATCACGGATTCATACTGAAATAATAGTAAACATATACATGCTAAATATACAGGAAATACCCATAAACATAAAGACAATTATAACCACACATAGGATAAACCCATAAAATTAAACACATAAATAATAATGCAACATGTAAATTTATCACATAGTTGACACTTATCTTGGTAAGAATATCACCAACTACGTGCAGACCTTCCACGAACCTCCCAGCCTTAAACCACACTACTCATCACTCTCAAGGTACTAGGTACTTATAACCAAGTTTATTGAAATGCAATAATAATGAAATAAATTGATAGAATAATGAGAGAACACATGGCATTTTTACATTTTTTCTTAATTTTTTATATAAAAGGTACTAGGTACTTATAACCAAGTTTATTGATTATGTAATTAATTTCAAATATTGAAATACGTGAAGGCAACAATAAGACTTGGAATATATCAACCAATGAAAAATGAGAAAAACAAATATTTTTATTATATCAAAAAATACGTATTTATTTTATTAAGTTAAACATTACACTACACACGTAAATTTAAAATACAAGACAAATTAATGTCAAATCAATAGCAAACTCATTGTTATATTCCCTTGGGAGAGACTAATAACACATTTGAAGAATAAACCCTCGAGCCCCAAGTCTTCAAGTTGACAGAGACTCCCGTGGACCATTTTCTTAAAAAAAATTAAAGACTAAATTGTCTTATTGTCAACACTAATCCATCTTATTCTTGACACGTACTACCACAAATTATGTGGGTTAACAACATGTCAACTATTTGAAAAAGTATAAACTGTCTTAGTGTTAACACGTATTGATTTTGATCACATGGCTTCACAATGTGTCAATTGAGGGAAGGAATACACAATTCTTCCTTGGAAATCATTTTTCAAATGATATATATCTTCTTCATATTTCAAAATTACAATTTTCAGTTGTTTTTTATATTAAAATATACGAAACAAATAAAAACTTTCACCAAGGAAAAGTCAAACGAGTTTCACTCGCAAACGACAGAGGCAAATATAAGAACGTAAATCCCAGCCCCAATTCTTCAGTCGAGAATTTTATAGAGACTCTCGTGGATTATTTTCTAAAAACAAATATTAAAGAATAAGTCGTCTTATGGTCGACACGTACTACTGCAGATTGCATGGGCTAACAACTGCGTCAACTATTGGAAAAAACATTACAGAATAAGGCGTCTTAGTGTTGACATGTATTGATGCCTGTTACATGGCTTCATAATGTATATATATTGCTTCAATTACAGAAATGACATTGATCTTCTTAGTTGGCTTTGAATGCATGTAATATTCTATACACAAGTTTTCTTATCTTGGAGGACCTTGAATGCATGGAATATTTTATGATGCCACTCTGGGAAGAATATAAACAACATAATATTCCACCATCATCTAAAACAAATTTTTCATTAATGGAAAATTTGGAGGAGCTATAGAACAATTTCATGGAGTCTAGAAAATAAAATCTCTATTAACTATGAATCTAACTTGACCATAAAAATGTTGATACATGCACCTAGGTGTAGTTTAGGTGAAAAAACAAGGATTCTAGAGAATACCCAGGTTATGAGTATGTATTTATTAAGATGTCAATTAAAATTTCCATGAATGATTGTCACAAATACTAGAATGACACATTCAAACAAGGGAAACCAAACAATATATGATGAATAAACTTTACAAGTTCTAATTTGTCTCGACATTGATAGTTATTTTTCATATATATTCTCCTTTTTCTTGCCATATTTTGATGTTTGGTGATTAGATGATTTTGAAAAACCATTTTGTTGGAGGTTAAAGTGGATTTTGTGAGAGGTTAAAGGAACCAAGTTCCACCTAAATATCGTAAGAATCTATAATCATAGAGGAAATATATCGATGTAGCACTCTAAGGTGCAATTTCTCTGGTGTGACATGACGAGTGCATATATGGGGTTAAATGTGTATGATATGACCCTAAGGGGGGAATATATGGGGATACATGTACATGTATTGTGTAAATGTATAGGTAATAGGGTTGACCTAATAGTAAAGGGGCCTCATGTGTAGTGTGTGAAT